>JAXMNL010001398.1:1159-19116 GCA_035128595.1 Eptatretus atami
TTCACAAATAGATTTTCTTCACAGCACCACGCTTAAGTTTGGACGATTTGCGATCGAAAGTTTTGGAATATTACTACGCTCGATTCGCAAATTGCACCCATGCGGAGACATTATGCTGAAAAACCCCGTGAGGTACATACTGAACGAGTTTAAAAGAAAACCTCAGAGCACACATTATTCCGAATCTACAGAACATGTTTAAAGCGAGTCCTGAAGAGCATAATTTTCAAATTCATTTAGAACCCTCAAGACCGCCAATTGTCCCCAAAACACGCCCATCGATCAAGTCTTGTTGCCCAATTCACACTGCTTGACTCTACGCCAATCGCTGAATCACTGGCACATTTAATTTTCAATGGTATTGGAATGGCATTCGAAAACTGTCCATACTTGCAAATTTCACAAAAATTGTGTGCAATTTTGAAATGTATCAATCATGACTGAAGACGTGCACTCGGCTCTTATATAATATGCTCCTCTTAAAATGCTAACAGATCCTGCACTAAAAACATTTCGATGTGGACCGAGGAAAACTTGGAAAATGCGAGAACAGATGAGCATTTTGTACACAAAAACTTGGGACGTCCGCTAAAATTGATCGCCCTATGAAGAAAGCGGATCAATTCACAATCTGATGTGTTGTAGACTTCCACCGTGCGCACGCCGCACGACCTTTTAGCCCCAACACCCGTGCCATCCAAACGCACAATCTCATCTAGTTCCGGCAAACGCCAAACCCAGCAAACAGTGTTTCTTAATACACACACAAACTTGTCCAATTGCTCTGCCGCCTACAGGTATCGCCGAATTATCGGATTATTTACCTAAATCGCACGACACACTACCGAGAGTTACCCCGACGGGACTCACGAAAATCGAGCCAGATAGCAGCCTCGTCGATTCCGAAGCCACGTTATAATCCCAAATCCTCGGACCAGATTTTACTGTATTATCGGCTTTAAAAGCCAGCTAATTCCCGTACGATCACTCATAGCATCAATTGAATGGAAACGACAAAACAACGACAAGATTATGTTCAAAACAAGCATATCTTACAGCAGCAATGAATGGCACTGGGAAAAACACAGCAAAAAGCTGCACCGAATTCATATTATGTACCGACATGCACTATAACAATCCACTTATTAAAAGGACATGCCCACAGACTTCCATCAAACCCAAAAAAACAGAACGGGCTCTGAGCCTTTAATCACTCAGGGCAGGATGACCGGAACAGCCCTGAGAACCGGCAGGTAACCTCACCCCTTGCACTTCCATGTCTTCTTATAAGGCGACCACTGTCGTTCTCTGTTCCCCGGCGTCGCGAACCGCCAGGTCGCTGTGGCTACGAGAACACTTGTACCGTTCCCGTCGTCGGTGCTTTGGAACCAGCCAGTCGTGGCCTGAGACAGCGTGTCGTCCAATCGGTCGTCCGGGCTTCACTGCGCCGGTCGGTTCGGCCTAGCCCGACTACAGCGCTGAGGAGTAACGTCTTTCGCCCACCCGGCTTCAGTTCAGTTCCGTACCCCTCCAGCTCCGACTGGTCTCCCTTGGTGGCACTGTGCAAACCTTCCAAGCAACGCACTTGGCTATATGCTCCAATCGACAAACTTGCCCCTCCGACGACACAACTCTCCTCCTCCGAAAACAGAACTCGGACTTGCTCGTCCAACGCGAATTGCGCCCCTCCAACGAAGAACTTCCTCACTCCTGCCGCGAAACGAACTCTCCCTCAAACCCCTCCACGAAAACAAACTCCCATGTCAGCCCCTAAGCGCTTTAGCCCAGGAGAAGGCGCAAGTTTCGCCACCCGTCCAATCGCGGTGCCCCCCCCCCCTTTCACCTTTGAACCCTCACCCTGGCTGCCCCGCCTCCTCATCTTACTGATTGGCCTAAGCTCCTCAGAGTAAATGCATTCTGATCCGCATTTTCCTGAAAAAGCGGCTGAATCACACGCGACCTGGTTGAAATCGCCCTGCCTGTACGCGCACATCACACCTATTTTGCCGTGAACGGCTATCATCACCGACTCGTTTGAAACGCCCCTGACCCTGTCGCGGCATCGCACCAATTTCCGTGAAACGGCTGATCACACGCGGACTGGTTGAATTGAAAACTCCCTGCCGTCCGCACGACTTCTCAACCGACGCACTTTGCCGCGGAGGAACTGATTTATTTATGATAAAGTGGGTTTGGGTTAAAATAAACAGAGAGAAAGAAACGGCTAAACTCAAAATCACAGCCCGACACGAAATAATCCACTTTATACATCGTGGAAAATCAACCGGACATCACACTTATCGAAATTAAAAAACATCTCTGGAACCTGAATTGTGTCTGTGAATATCCACCAGCCGTACACAATATTCATGGCACCCACATGGCAGAAACAACATCTACAGAGCTGCGGCCCCCTTCTGCGATGAGATCCTCCTCCATAGATTCGCCGAGAACTTCTCGGAACTTTACCGAAAAATACAGCCATCCATTATGATGAACAGTGTACAGTTTTGTTATCTTTTGACTCGAAACCACCCACCATCCGATCCCGATGCTCGACAACGGACTCCCTCGTCACAAACATCACATTTTATTCTATGATTCTTTCCAACCCCTATGACTGCCATGATCGGTCGAATTCTTGCAAGAGGTTTGCTCTTCCAATCGGTTAACTTGCCGCGTAAAAAAAATCACAAATTCGTGGACGCGAGTGCTCAATTAAATGTATTAAACGCTAGCCTACAATCAAAAAGTAAAGATCGGCGTCGCGCAGCCACCGCTTCTGTGACCGCCCACCTCAAGCACAAAGCCGATGTGTGGGGGCCATCAAAAGCAGGCCAGGATCCCGTCAGAAGGGAGAGTTTGATCCAAATGCTCAAACTTTTCATTTTTTGGACAAAATTTCCCAGAAATTCACTGTAATCGGCGGGGCAAGACGGTAAATGGATTTACTTTGGAGAAAGGGGATGTGCGAGGGATAATTGCATTCCTGTATATCGACCCTTGCCGGTGGGAACAAACTCTCGAAGGAAAGGTCTTTGGAACAAAGGGTTTGTGAAGGTTCAGAAGTGGACTTGTGCATGTGCCGGACGGGATGATGAGGATGTAATGAAGGAACCTAGTCGACGAAATCACAAGTGAATCTTTCGGGAGAAATGATAAGAGGAGCTGATATCGGAAGTGAAAGAAGAAAGGAAAGTGAAGAGCAGAGGAAGAATTAGACCAGCTTTGTGGCAGAGTGGGAATTGCTTGTCCTGTCGAGAAGTAATGCGTGGTCCGCACCCACGAAGAATTAACGCCCCTACTATGTGTCAAATGTTGTGGACCCTCCCTATACTCTAGAGACCCGATTTGTCGACTACAGAAATACTCAATGGCTGGCCAAGTTAATCGGGTAATACTATGAGAGAGTCAAACCAAAGAACTGATTATACTACCTACGACCAGACCAAAACACTTCTTCGTATATACAGAGTGCCAATGCCAGTGGTGCACCAGGGCCTTGCCATCTGGGCACCAAAAAATGTCCAAAGCAAAATACCGACCAGTCTTCCAAAATTTACAATGAGATGACGAAGAAATAAGTTGGCTTTCCTAGATGGACTTAAAGAGTGATAGAGCCGAAATTCGGGTTAAATTCCTAAACAGAATCGTTTCTAAACTGATTGAAATACGGTTAATAAACAGAGTTCTTATCATTCTTACTACACCTATTTTTCCCCAGCATCATTCCTGAGCCCAAAATGTATTAAAACATTTTCGCCTCATGAAAAAAATTCATCAGCGCCATCTTGAAGATTTGTGCACTAACCTGTACCAAAGAATTCCAGTTGGCCAGTCTGTTTATCTCAGAACGATTTCCAATGCTCAGCATATGTATGTTCTTGGATATTTTTTAATTCAAATATCACAAGCATCGCGGGAATATTATAATGAAACAGCAGAATTCTTGTTACCCCGCATCCTACGCAACAAATCTTTAAAATGACAGCAGCCTTTGCGTCATTTCAAATATTCATGCTTGTTATCCTTCATCACAGCATCTGTAATTATTTAAAAAAATCGCTATGAGGTCTTTGGATTTGTTTTAAATATTTGCCTATACTTTTGGCACATTACTTCCAGTAAGCCATGATGAAATTCAAAATATTCAGTGCCGCCAGGGCTCAGAAAAAAATATATGTCCTTCTCTCATATCTCAGCTTTAATTCGATCTAAAGTTTAGATAGAACCATAAGCTGACTATTAAAAATTCGTTTAGAATTTGGAATCGATGATTAGATGTTAATTTTAAAAATTTGCATGAGGCCAAATTTTGAAAAATCACCATTCCATTGGTATATATTCTGAAAACATTTTTAGGATATAGCTGAAGATTTATTCCATTAATAATAATCAAACAATTTTTTGCTTACTCTTTGGTTAAATTCGAAATGTTCCAATATTGAATAAAAAATAATAGTTATTTGCCGAAACTAAATATCAAGTAAAATACATCATTCGCCAAAACCATCTTCGTATTTATGAAATGAAATATTCTAATGGAAAGTAATATCGAGATTGTTACATCCAAAAATTACATCTTGATATTTAATTTTAGAAAATTTATTTCAAACATTTTCAGTCCGCGCCAACTTATATCTGAAGTCAGCAACGCATTAGGTAGTATTTTAATACTTTTTATCTCCATCTATTAAAATATATTTTTGGGACTTGTTGCGCATGGACAACGAGAGCATTTTGTAGAAAATCTGCCAGGCGAGTTCAGCTACGACAGAGCACTTCCAAAATTAAATAAAACTGCTTAACAACAATCTCACACACCAAAAACCAGTTATACTATTGTAAACATCCAATACGAATGTTCCAAATTTTCCTTTCCGTTGCTTGGCAACCGAACCGAATGACAGCGACATATGATATCTATAATTGTTATATGTATTAAATGTTTTGTGGTTATATTCCACCAATGAAAGTTAAGCACACTAGCTTGCCAACTTTTTGTTTACGCAAGCTTCTTAAAACATTGTAAACAAAAACAATAGGGTCTAAATAATAAGCCTGACCCTTCGACCAATTTTGACAGTTTCGTGGACAGACAAATAACTTATCAAGAAGGAGCAGCCTCTGTACGTCCGCATAAATGTTGATATGAAAAAACTCCCAATGCAAAATGGCTAATTGACCAGTTTTTTTAAAACTGAAGCTTCCCATTGGAAAACGGTGTGCTGGTTTGAAAATTTATGAAAAAAATCAAAATTAGTAATATCAATGAAAACTCACAAAAACCCATCAATAGCGTACCCCTTACTTCAAAACAGTACCAATCATTTCGACACAGTAATCCCCCCGTTTCTCGCCCGGGTATACGTTCCAAAAACCTCCCCGGCTAAAGTAAGTGAATAATCCGCAGAAGGACGCCTCCCCCCCAAAAATCGATCTGTCTTCGTTTTGGAGTGATCGGTCTTAGTGCTGAGATCGACAATCGTCTGCTCTGGCGTTGCAGGATGGTTTGAGGTGCTGGGAAATCGACACTCGTCTCGGTCTGGTCTGTCTTTACTGCTGCTTGGTACGAGCAGTGCCTCGTTCCAACGGCGGCAAACGCTTTTCCTTTCCCGAAGCAATCAAGCACCTTAACCTTCTCCATGACATCAGGACCCTTCCTCCTGGTGCTCGGTTCCTTTTCAGAAGCCTTAAGAAAGTGTGCAGGGCTTTGGCAGCATCGATCACACCGTAGACTTGGAAAAAAAACGTATAGAAAAATGGAAGTTCACCAACGCAAACTTGTCTCAGTGCATTGTGTGACTGGTCAGCGCCACGCTTCTTATAATTTATTGCTTAAATAATTTACTTTTTATATATTATTACCGCGATTCTGTACCGGGAGAATCCGCAGAAAAAATTAGTTACATTCAAGGGAAAACCCCGATGAACCGGGGAGGAGCACTAGGTAACCGCGATTAAACAGGGGATATACTGAACTATATTAATTAAGCTATACGTTTTTTGTCTGAACTCAGTTAACCTACACTTTCCATGAAAATGATGAGAAGGCAAGGAACAAACTTCATTTTTCTTGACATTGTTGAAAGAGTGGTAACCACTTACAAAAATCGCCTTAGCCTTACGCAACAAGTAATCATTTACACATGTTCAACCGCTCATGCCTTCTCAATTGCACTATCGTGCCATGCCTTACCTCAGCACCCTCATTTGTCCTTATAGAAAACACCTGGCTGCATGACAACATTGACAGAAGATTGCTTACGGACCTTTACCAAGCCCTTCTCAACGAGGCCAGAACTCCACTAACGAGGAGTGTGTTAAACCAGTTACAGCCAACCATTTCCCAAACTCGCTTGACCCAGGCTGCAATTCAACAGAGCAGAAACTGCTGAAGCTCTGGGCACAGTATATCTCGACAAGTTGGCCCTTCTGCAAACACTTCATTCGAGCCAAAGGGACACGACTGGAAGTTCCACCTCTTACTGTTGAGGAAATTATTTCCACATTCTTCATGCTGCAGGGACATCTTCCCTAGGCCCAATCTGCCAGACTGTATTGCAAAAGATGGAACCTTGGCAGCAAAATCATGCCGATGACAGAGACCCAAACTATCAAAGAAGACTTCGACCAATCCGTTGTCAAATTCATTCTGGGTGGACAACTTGCTCCCATCAACCATGAACCAATCTTGATGCGGCATGCTCAAAACCTCAGGAATACACATGTCGGTATCACAGACAGTACTAATAACAAAGTGTCCATGACTACCTCGCTGTGTTGCCAATCTGTACGCACTGGAGCAGTTCACAATGGAGTGCACCACTGTACCTCAGAGCAACATAAAGACATGCAAGCAAAGTACCCAGGCAAGATAAACAGGGATCGTCATCTTTGGTTGAATCGCAGAGCACCATTCCACCATTTGCTGATATGAACATGATCGCCTTGTTTCCCGTTACAACTGGCATAGTTGCAGAATACAGCTGTTAAACTGAGATGTGCTGTAGAAATTGTCCGAGCAAGCACCATCAGAAATGCTAGTAAAGTTCACAGACATCACGCTACGCCGCAAGACAAAGTGAAGCATTGTGCCCAGAGTATACAAGTCAAATCAGGGACAAAATACAGAAGTCAATCCAATCTCCTTTATCATACAGATATCACACGGCCTGAATAACAGTCTGAATACCGAATTGGATCATTCTGCTTAAGAAACTTGCTCCTCAAGCCACTCCCCTTTTCCAAGGCATGTGATGGAGAATCCAACAGAAGTATTCTGGGTCTCCTGTTGATATTCACTCACCCACAATCCAACCTGCCCAGAGAATTTCTCCTTTGTTTTAGATTGCCACCTACTTCAATCAGTGTTTGGCCAAAACCATCCACCTCTGCTGTCTATATCAATTCAATATTTATACATCCTAAAGCATTATGGAGCTCAATCAACCATGGTTTGCATGGATATCGTAGCACCAACTTTCCAACAAAGGAGCTGAGCAGAATGAGAGCCCAGAAGTTGCACATCCAATGATATCATTATCTTGAGGATAATATGCCAACCACCACAAACACAACAGCATTCTGAGCTAACAGTAACCAATAACAAAAGAGATGTAACACAAACTTTACGTGAAAGATGCTATGACGCCTGGCATACGGTCAAGAAGCTGAAGCACACGCAGACACACTGATGTTTCAACGCATCGCTAATAACCGGTTGCAGCAGTCGGAAGAGCTCCATTTTGTCGTTGGTACAGACATTGGACTACTTGGCATGTTGTGGCTCGAGCCAACCGCTACACACGATATACATGTATTGCCGCCAGCCAATCCCTTAACCGGTCACACACCCATTCATGATATTCAGCAATGCCATCAGAGACAAACAAGCAATCATTCTGATGTTTCTACATTACCTGTGACAGAAGTTTAAACACTGTGTCTTAATCTATCATCAGGCAAGTGTAAGCTTTCAAACATTGCTGCACAAAAAACAGGACTAAGACTGGATAGCCTTCAGCAAAAATGGAAGCACCCTATGGACAGGTAAACGAGTCAGAGAAAGCTTTATTCTCAAGCTGTATGGGGCAAACTTGATCCACTTGATGAATACCCGCACATTGCATTACAAATGGAAATATTATTCCAGATTCCCAGAGTTCATCTGTTCCAGCGAGCAAGCTGCCTCCAAACTTAAGCCTGCGCAAAGCAACATTCGTACCGCACTTTATGCTCACGTTTTCAAAATGATGGGAAACTTTGCCACCAACCAAGATTGGGGATGAGGTCACATATAATACCCTCCACCAGTGGAACTGACCTCCTGATATGCCCCTGACACTTTTGCTCAACCATGTTTCATTGCGGGCAAAAGTTGAGGATTGTGTATGTTGCGGGCCAGTATCGGCCAGCTAGATGGAAGCCGCAATCGGCTCGAACACACCGGAATTTCAGACGTACTTCTCCGGAAGAACTCCAGAGAAATACAGGTCCTTGTTGGACCGTAAGCGTCAATATTTCCGCCACGTCAGGGTTTCCCTTAATTTCTTGAGTAGGAGGCTACCATTTATAAAAAGTAGCAGCGTTACCATCACCGCGGCAAAAAGCGAGCTGATGCGTCCAGCCCACTTAGGGCCCTGGAAGCCGAAATCCTCAATGGCTGAGATTCATTCTAGCAAATGATTCGACATGAAATAGTTTTCATATTATCATGCTTTGGCGGTCCAAGTGTTAGCCTTTACTGATGTAGTTGACATTAACATTAATGAGCTGATTGACTGGTGAATGAAATCAGCTATACGTATATTAGTTTCAAGGCATCTTTAAACCAGGTTTTTTTTTTTTTTTTTTTTCCCCAAAATTAAAACCATGTTATGGCACACCAATGGCTGGAATGATGGAGATCTAAGCACTTTAAAAAGAAGTCATTTTAGCAAACATTTGGCCATTACCTTATCTAAATAGAATTAATACTGCACATGTGAGTTACCAGTGAGAGCAATTCTGAAAGATAAGTGTGTACATACATAATATGTAGATGAACTAGCATTCATAAAGGAAACCCATATTCCGATTTCTCGGATGTCAAAAACAGGGAGTAGATATTTTGTGTGACAAAAAAAAAATATTCAAAAATCGCTACAGTAATGTAGGCAGGCACCTTTACATTTTTATCTGAGTCGACGGCGCGTCGCGGTCAACCGCTTCTAAGAAACCCCTCCACTGATTACAGGTTATTGCCAAATCTCCCAAAATACCTAGAAACCAAACTGCGAAGTCGTACGAGTCCACACCCATCGACGCACCCGTACCGAAACGAGCCGCTTAGCGAACTCGTTATCCGTGTGCGATTCCGATCGGTTTAATCGCCAGCCGCGGTCACCGATTCCCGTCTATAACGGCAAATGCCAGCTAATCCCCGGAACCGCACGCTCAAGTCAATGATAAGAATCAGAACGTAGGACGAGCTGGAAACAATTCAACAATATGGAACATTTATTTACGAATAGGAAAGGGGAAACACAAGCAAAACGTAAAACCGACTATTAATAAATGCAATGCAAATATATTGTTACTGTGGAAAATTCACCATACCACCATTCATTTCCCCAGGAGTCAGTTATTCGTAAGCTGTGTTCCCAGATAGAATCCCCACCGAGTGCTATAACCGGGAATTTTTGTTGCCGCCTTAACCTGTATAGTGTTATTCTCTTCTGTCTTTTATTTTAAAACAATCATTCTTCCTCACCATCTTCCCACAACCGCAATCATCTCCTTTCACCATCTTCACCACAACCCGTGAAGCCGGTAATTACCAAAACACTCCGCTGGAGACGGTTTCCTAACACCAAGCCCCGTTTGACGTAAATCGATCAAAACTGCCGAAAGGGCGGAGCCGCCGGGGGTGAAAGGGTCGAAGTGAAAGAGCGAAAAAGCCCCGGGCTATAAATGTCCGCGGCGCTCACCGACAAAGACAGTTGCAGTTGAGCGGTGAAGAAAGAAACCCCCGGCCGAGTCTTCGACAACAGGAGAAATCGGTTGGAGATACGAGTGGAGGTCGCGAAGAGAGCTTGAGAAACGCTGAGAGAGCGCTCCTGGAGTTCGTCTCCCGCTTGGTGTGGTGGATCGGAAGAGCCGCTTGGTGGAATAACGAGCTGAGAGTGCGAGCGGACGTTGGAATTGCGCGCCAGAAGGTACACCGAGGAGTGTCGCCAAACCAGGACCCCAGTAAAATAACAAAAGAGGGTGCAGGGAGGCCCGCTCGGTCTCTCGAGCCCCTTCCGGTCATCCCGCTCCTGAGCCAAATATAAAAGGCCTCAGACCCGCGATTCTCCTTTCCTTTCTGGTTTGCATGAAAGTCTGTGGCCCTTTCCCATAAGTAACAAAGACTGTCTGTTAAGTGCATGTACATAAAATAGATACACGGCTGTAGGTTTTGCTCTATCTTTTTCCCCATTTCCCCCCATTCATCGCTATTGCTTGGCATCCTGTGTTAAATTAAATGTCCCCATTTTGAATGTCACCTGCTCGTTGCGTCCTTCCTAACATTTGACTGCCATTGAGCATTCAAAATAATAGCTAGGGCTGATTATAAGCCCGATATAAAACTACATCGTCCGACCGTGGCTTCATATAAACCGCTCGGCAATCGCAAACGGAAAACAGCTGTTAAAGTCTTTTCTTGCAGCTCCCTCAGGTATAAACTCCCGGCATTTCTTTCCCTGAATAATTAGGTACCATCGACAATTCGGCCGATCGACCCTGTAGCCTAGAACAGGAAATTGCTGTTTATGGGTTTTATAAAACACCCGTAGCTGGGGTTCGGCGTTGATCGGAAGCTGCGACTAGACTGCCATTGCTGGAGCCGCGTGCGCCAATTGAGCTTAAGCGGTCTGTCGCCCACCCGGTTCTTCTGCAAGAGCTACAATATCGCGCATGAGACCTCCAATGGCACTCCGACCCGCCTCTCCTAGCGAGAGAGTGCGTAAATCCATCAACAATATTACAGGCCAGCACTTAAAACAATTAGCTACTAGTTAACGCGGCCACAAACAATCACACACGCACACAAAGTAATCGGACCAAATTGTCTTTTAATTACCCCTCCAGCCACCGGAGAAGGAGTGAGGAACTGGGAAGACCGGGTCTTCTGGACCTCTTTCCCCCTCGTTTGTCTCAAGTACTCGATCCGTGGAGAGGAGAACGACGGCCAAGACATCACAAAGGCCACTGACTGACGAAAACAATCGACGCTCCAAGACCAAGAATGACCGTGTTCCAACGTCCGAGATTAACCTCTCAGGCCACAACGGATGACGACACAACGGAGCGCTCTCTCCTTTTATCGCTCCGTGCGTGGCTCGGACCCCCCCCTCGCCGCTGCCCAGACATCCGGGATGGGGGCTCGACCCTTCCCCCCAGAAGCCAACAGATCCAGACGGAGGGCTTTTGCTTGTTCGGGGTTGGATTGACCTCTCCCCAAGTAAGCGCTACGGGGACCGCTGGAGCTACTCTTGCTTGTTGTTCGGTGGAGTTGACCTCTCCCCCGAGTAAGCAAGCGGGACGCCGGGAAGCTGAGGGCTTTTGACTTGGTTTAATCTGAGTTGATGTCCGCACTGTTGTTGTAGGTAAATGACAAGAAATGCCTAACTACCAAAACCAAAAATCACAGCGCATTACATTTATTTACCCATTAGACAAGGAAAGGAAGCATTCCTATAATAAACACAATATTTACCGAAGATATCTGAGCTGAAGACCTGAAATTTGAGGTGATCATGGCTTCCAAGGATTTCCAAACAGTCATGTCATGTGGTGGATGCAAGAAAACTGGATTTTTTGCCACTCATAATGTGCAAGCAAAATGTAGCCGTCAATCATGCAAGAATTACCTACACCACCATTGGATATGATTGATGAAGATACACACAAACGCCCATTGGATAACAGAGGACTGAAGAATGACCAATCGAGTCATCCTCCCATTGAACAACATGTAATAAAATACTTTATGCTCAATCAACAAACTATAAAGAACTAAGCTTAGAGGTTTGGCTTCCCTAATTTCCTTTTATATATAATACACAATTATAATGTGCCTTCTCATAAAAGGTAAAGTTTCATTGAACTTTGAGTTGTCAGCCACCCCACTGACGTTCAATAACTGGCCGCCATCTTGCCCCTTTTTAATCACTTAGTATTAATGAATTTCTTGGGATTGCTTCTGTACTGTCTTTCAAACCTTCATTTAGACACTTTGAGTTGCCATTTTTCTATCATATTGGTTCTAAGATATGATAAAATACGAGAACGCTTGCCTATATTTCACCATACGGGCCCATCTGGTTTTGAATATTTTTGAGTGTTTTAATCACTATCATAATTCCATCAAAATCTGTGTTGTCTTGTGTCTTGACCGCTGTTTCTCGAAACCACTGGTCGATCAACTTGAAACTGCCAGCGAATATTGCTGGACCTTGGATGGCCTTTCCAATTTGATATAAATCGGACGATGGTTCCCAAGTTACTCCATTTATTATGCCAACCCAATGACAACACGGCCTACATGACATTCACGATTGACCCGTCAACCAATTCCTCGTCTTTTTATTTCTTTTTTTCACGGATGGCCACCACTAGTTAATTAATCGATTTTAATAGGATTGCGGTGTTTGAAAACCTATCGTCGACACTTTGTTGCATTTTTACCATCTACTTGTAAAGATTATCATAAAAAAACAAAATGCCCATCCTATTTTGGCTATTTTGATGTTTTAATCCACTGTTAATTAATGATTTTATAGATTGCCTATGTGTTTGCAAACCCTACGTTTTCGACACTTTGTTAACATCTCATCTACCATGTTCTACTTGTTAAAAGATATGATTTTTTTAAATGCGCACATTTTGAAAAGCAACAAGAGATTTTCGGGACTTATGTTTGTTTTATATGACTCATTTTTCATGGACCTTTCCTGAAATTTTCAGCTTTGTAATAAATTTTTTCCAGATTTAACTGGAATTTCTTGCCTAAAAAGTACCGTGGTATTGTGTCCCTTGTCCACGGAGAATTTAACCCCTCCTGACGGAACCAAATTCTCCTTCAAGAAACCCTCGAGCGAAGACCACCAGAATTAATATCGTCCGAGCGGGAAACAATAATGAAAACGAATCTTCCAAACCACAAATCACATGGGACAAACAAACAAAATTAATCAACGAAAACCAAATAATTATCATACAATCTAATCAAAATGCAATGAACAAAATTGAAATTATAATAGATGAAAAGACTCTGAGGAACACTGAAATGTAAATTTCCAGATGAGCGTTCTCCCACACACTTAGTATACAGAGAAAGTGGAGAAATATTATAAATAAATAATAATTCCTTCTTTATTCGGACCTTAGCCTTCGACTCGAAGAGAAGATGTCTTCATCGAACGTAGGTTATCGGAACCGTGCACAAGCTGTAACGATGCTTCCCAAAATGGCGCCAGCTGTTCCCTGAAGAAGCGCTGGAATGGCGCGTGCACGGCGAGACGGCTCACGAAGCGGCGCCTTCATGTGGGTTTATTCTCCTGAGAAATCATTCCGGTGTTCCTCTCTCCACTCTCTGTCTGTTTCAACAACAATGGTCCACACGACGAGTGATTCATCTGATCGGACAAGCCCAATGCCAGCGCCTTCCCAGGCACGCAGCATATCCCCAAGCCACATAGACGAGATCGTGCAGCCTTCGTCGTGCCGAAGCAAAAGAAAATCCTCCGCAGACCTCCGAGTCCCTCAAACGACACCCTCGCCTCCTGACTCCTCTTCCTCTTTCTACCTCTGACGTCACGCCCATCAAATCAGCATTTAGGGGGCGTGACTTTCCCTGTTGTTTCACCCTTGAAGGGCAGGATTTCTCGCCCCTTTTGGGTGTTTTCGGACGTTTTCCCACCTTATTACTCAAATCTTGAAAAATTAATTCGGAAAAGTAACATCCTGGAAATTACCCCTAATCCTCAATCTATTGGGCACAGCCCACCTTCCCCCCTGCCCCTGGTATGGTTAACTTCAGCTCACGGTTCCCAATTTGTATATACCGAGATGTCTTCACTCAATAGCCAAGAAGCTTCTAATTTGATAAACCAATCCATCCTTTTTAGCAGCTCTTGCCTCGCGTCAGCGAACACTGCTCATAGAACTCGCCTTGACCCTTCTTCTTCTCTTCTTTCTTCTTCCTTCTTCTTCAGACAAACCCTTAATCTCTCGGACTCGCTCTTGGAAAACAAGGAATCCGGATCTCCTTAAATTACTAAGCACATACACATCGTCACATACGGTGCCCTTTTGAGACGTCTATCATGAACTTTTAAATATATTCGGACAATTTCTAAATTTCGGGAAAAGTTTCACTTACTATTTAAAAGATTATTCCTTTATCGTATTGTAATTTCGCAAATACACCGAATATTCGTAAAATACTAAATACGTTTATGACGGGTTCTCGCTATCTGCTTAATGAAGCACTGACGAAATATCCGGAATTTTTTTTTTTTGTTTTCGTTTTTAGCCGACAAAAAACCTTTAGACGCTGCTCTGACACATTTGTTCCTTGTTTTTTAATCCCTTCATCATCATCCACAAACATAACAGTTACTCCATCCCCTCCCCCACTCCCAAAACCTCAACCCCCCCATTCCAACCTCTGTCCCATGTTTTGCTCCCACACCGCTCCTCCCAATCCAACTCTCTCCTCCCTCTCTGAAAGCAAGTAAGCGGCATTTCCCACATCAATCGGTTAAATGTTTATTCATTTTTCTCACAAAACAACGGCAATATTTCCTCCCCTCCCTCCATCACGCATCACCGACTCACAGAAACCGCCGCATCCAAAATGCGACAGATTGCTCCAACACATCAGGACCCATCCACAGTCGCCGGTCCAAGTCCAAATCCATAACAAAAATCATGTTGAAACCCCATTTGGAATTGCGGACTCTCACGGACCCATGAGCAACCAAACTGTGCCAAAAATGACCTCAACCAATTATATCTTCCCTCGTGCATTTCCACACCATCAGCAACAGTAAATATGATGATATTCCTTGAATCATCCTGTGAGATCCCAAGAAACCCACAGAAACCTCCACAGTAAAAGCCCTTGCCTGAGAGAATTCCACATAGTATTGTTGTGTATTAAGCAGACACAGACCTGCCTGATCGCTCCCAAAGTAAAAAATAAAAGAACGGGTTTTAAGCAAAAACCATGCCCTCTGTTTATGTCTTCTTCTTGATGCTATAATATTTCCTCCTTCCTGCGTTCTTTCTTGGTTGTCCTCTTGGATTGTCCTCTTCCAACTCACAATTCCAACAATATCTCAGATTGGAAACCATGTTTGTGCCGAGAACTAAATCGACAGCATGCTGATTAGTGTGCTGACGGACATCGGCCTTCTCTAATCACTTCCGATCAGGTTAATTGTGTGGAAACCACCGTTCACCATTCAGCACTTGGATAAGAAATTACCCCCAATCTGTGATGCGAAGTATTTCTCAGGTGTCCAACATTTGCTGTTATCTTTTATCCTCCAAAATTCCTTCTGTTTAAAACTTTTTAAGCAATTATTTTCCATTTTGCACAGATTTCAGACGTGTTATCATTCCCCAAAATAATATCCTACATCCTCTTCTGCTGCGACACAACGGAAGGTTACTACGGCCCTGCCTCTCCCGACCCATTCATCATCAAATCTTCTTCCCACCAGCCGTTGTCCACTAAATGCTTGAAAGAAAACTGAAAGCGAACGCTTTGTATTTCTTCATATTTGGCTTCAGATGGCTCTCGCAATGAACCCTTCTAACACACTGGTTCTGAAACTCATCTTCTATTGCTGATATTTATTTATCCCCGTCTTCATAGCACCTTGGCTTTTCGACAAACATTTAATGCAATCTTAGGCAGTGATGGCAGGGAGTTCCTTTCTGAAGAAAAACATCGAACAGGCCTTTAGTGTCTCCGTTGTATCTTTGTTTGTGCTATTTCCAAGGAAAACAGCCAGTTGTCATCTTTCCCTGTCCAAGCACCATTTTGCATTGTTCCTTGAAAGAACGTGAAACTGCTGTTGATCTTTTCTTAAAGAACTTAACGAGGTCAGCGTAACTTGCATAAAACAATCACTGATGTGCAGAGATGACAGCCAGTTGACGTCAAAATTTTCAACAACCTTTGCACTGGACACAGACTCATTCCAGCCACAGCTTTCAAGTGCCACTTTCTTGGACTTTGCTAAAGAACGAATACAGTCGAATCTAATTCAGCAGTGAAAAATGCCTTGCTTCATATCCACTGTCTGTGACCAGTGTTCATGAACGCGTGTCCGTTTATGGTTCAATTCCAACGATACTCATCACCAATAGAGCCAATTGGATCTTCCTCGCAAAACTCATGCTGACCTTTAATTCCCAAGCAGTATACTCCGCCATCAGTTGCAAATCTATTAATGTTGTAGTATTATTCAATCATCAAAAGTAGAGAAATGACAAGGAGCAGATAAACATAAGGAATTAATAGGACATCTGAAGTTGATGTCAAAGTGTTTATTACAACAAGTTGTTTGTTTGTTTTTTCAAATCCCATATGTATTTGATCACTTATGGAGGAGGAGGCAATTGGAATTATCCGACAAAAATAACCAAATTATATTTGGCACACAATCATTTAACGGTGCGTTAGTGACACATACACACCACAACAGCTTGATGTCCCTCATAACCAACCTGGTTTATTATTTCACTATCGAGCAACGTCTTGCTTCTGACACCACCCAATGAAAGGGAATGCACAGAAGAAATATTTCCACACTTGAACAAGATCCCCATTCGTGGGACTCTGCGAGATAGAAATCCAATATATAATAAAATCCCTTCTGTGGCTCCCAGAACGGAGCGGTTACTTTAGTCCATCAATCATTCATTGCCACCACACGCAACATTCCACAAGTTTAGTCAATTCCATCTGCAACCTCTTGAGAACCTGCTCAAAGATGACAAACCAGGCACGGTAAAATATAACCTCACCACCTTTCGTGCGAATAACACTCACTTCCCCTCTTGCAATCATACAGCAACGACTCGATCTCAGCATCCTCACTGCCCATAACATAGACTTCACTTGTACAAGATTATAATTTCAAGAGAGGGGTTGAAAAACAAAGAAGATATATACAGGAGACATTGCCAGAACGCGAGTACCGCCTGATCAAAAAAGAGGCTATTGGCTTACGGCGAATAAAATACACGATTTAACTCTCCTCATCCCCTAACCTTGGTCTTCATAAATAATACATCAAAAAACATAGTCAACGTTTTTTAAATACGCCGATATACACAGCAGAAAATATCTGAGAAAATAACCCCATTACAACAAATCCACCTCAACCCCCCACATGACTCTCATCAACTGAATTATTCCCACCTATATTTTTTATATATTTCATTATGACACTGAAACTGTTCAATTCGTTCTTTGAAAATACACAACAAAATACATGACGACATGACTACATCGAGCGCGGACCCATACTCATTTTTATATGTCCACCATCTGTACACTTGTCCAGATGTATCCTGGGAAACAAATTCACCCTTGAGCCCCTGGGATTTAATTCCAGGTGAATTGTTCGCGTACAGACCCAACTGTTAATGGCATGTCAACAAATAAACGCTCAAGATTTGCTGGTTGTCGACCAACACCCAGCCGCGAAACCGCATGATTTCAGTTTTTAGTTTTCACGTTCACGACAATCTCACTGTGCCGCATTTCAGCCAATCGTGGTTTTTGAGCTTTGATGAGTCATTGTTTTCGTCCACTTGTACGATCACCTCTCATTACGAACCTTTTGTTGTTTCTTGCGCACTGTTCATTGTAATAATCAGACCAGCATATGGAATGAAGCCCAGTTTAA
>JAXMNL010001399.1:0-20070 GCA_035128595.1 Eptatretus atami
AAAAGAGAGAGTGATGACGAGCACTCAAACATTGTGGGAATAATCTGAACTAAACAGGTGGGAAGACGACACTAAAAGGTGGAATGAACGAACACTAAACAGGTGGAAAACGAACATCAACAGGTGGGAGAACGAACATGAAACAGGTCGGAATGAGAACAGAAACATGGTAGGTAATGACGGACCTAACAGGTGGGGAAGACGATTACATTCTAAACAGGTGGGCATGACGAGCACTTTAAACTGGTGGGGGGAATAACGAACACTAAACTGGTGGCTAAACGACATGAAACAGGTAGGAAGACAACACGAAAAGGTGGGATACTGCACACTAACGGTGGGAATGACGAACACTAAAACAGTGGTTATATAACGAACACTAAACAGGTGGAAACGAACACTAAACTGGTGGGAATGACGAACACTAAACAGGTGGAATGATTTGACACTAAACATGTTGTGGGAATTAACGAACACAAACCAGGTGGGAATGACGAACATCAACAGGTGGGAATAACGAACACTAACAGTGGGAATAACTTGAACACAAACAGGTGGGAAAACGAACATGAAACAGGTCGGAATGACGTGAAACATGAAAGGTTTTAGGAAATGACGAACTAACAGGTGGGAAGATCCGAAACACTAAACGTGGGCATGAGACACTAACTGGTGGGAATAACGAACACTAACTTAGGTGGGAAATCAACGAACATTCTAACATGGTGGGAATAAGAACAATAACAGTGTTTGGGAATACGAACACTAACGGTGGAATAACACTAAACAGGTGAGAATAACGAACACATTAACAGTGTGAGAATAATCGAACACTAAATGTGAGAAGACAACACAAAACAGGTGAGAATAATCGAACACTAAAACAGAGTGAGAATACGACACTAAACCAGGTGAGAAAAGAACACTTTTAAACAGGTGAGAATAACAAACATAACGGTGAGAATAAAACCTAACAGGTGAGAAAGAACGAAACACCAAACTAGGTGAGTTTAATAACGACACTAAAACAGGTAGAATAAGAATACTAAACAGGTGGTAATAACGAACACTAAATGTGGAATAACGACCTAAATGTGGGAATAAGATACATAAACAGGCTGGGAATACGAACACTAACAGGTGAGAATAACGAACACAAACATGTGGGAATAACGAACACTAAATCAGGTTGGGCAATAACGAACACTAAACGTGAGAATAACGAACACATAAACAGGTGGGAATAACGAACACTAAACAGGTGGGAATACGAACATTACAGGTGGAATAACGATCACTAAATAACAGGTTGGGAATAACGAACCTAAATAAGGCGGTGGGAATAACGAATCACTAAACAGGTGGGAATAAGCGAACACACTAACAGGTGGAATAAGAACACTAAACAGTTTTGGGAATAGAAGCACTAAACGAGTGGGGATAGACGAACCTAATACAGGTGGGAATAACTTGAACACAAACAGGTGGAATAACGAACACTTTAAATAGGTGGGAATAACGAAACTAAATTCAGGTGGAATAAGATACACTAAAGGCAGGTGGGAATGAACGAACACTAAACAGGTGGGAATGACGAACACAACAGGTGGGACACGATTATCATGTAAACAGGTTGGAATGACGAACACTAACAGGTGGAATAAGAATGAAAAGGTAGGAAGACGAAACACTAAACGGTGGAATAACGAACACAAACAGATAGGAATGACGAACACTAAATAGGTGGGAATAAACGAACACTAACAGGTGGAATGACGAACACTAAACAGGTTGGGAAGACGAACACTAAAAGGTGGAATGACGAACATAAACGGTGGGAATGAGAAAACACTAACAGGTGGGAATAACGAACACTAAACAGTGGGAATGACGAAACAGAAACGGTTGGATGACGAAACAAACAGGTGGGAATAACGAAGCATGAACAGTTGAATGACGACCACTAAACAGGTGGGAAGAACGAACAGAACAGGTAGGAATGACGAACATCGAAACAGGGGGAATAACGCACACTAAACGGTGGGAAATGACGAAACACTAAACAGTTGGAATAACGAAACACTAAACAGGTGGGATAACGAACACTAACTGGTGGGATGACGAAATAAACAGGTGGGAATGACGAGCACTAAACAGGTGGGAATAAGAAACTAAACAGGTGGGAATGAGAACACTAAACAAACAGGTGGGAATAACGAACACTAAACAGGTGGGAATAACGAACACTAAACAGGTGGGAAGAACGAACATGAAACAGGTCGGAATGACGAACATGAAACAGGTAGGAATGACGAACACTAAACAGGTGGGGAAGACGAACACTAAACAGGTGGGCATGACGAGCACTAAACTGGTGGGAATAACGAACACTAAACTGGTGGGAATAACGAACAACAGGTGGGAATGAACGAACACTAAACAGGTGGGATATAACGAACACTAACAGGTGGGAATAACGAAATAAACAGGTGAAACGAACATAAACAGGTGGAAAACGAACACGAGAAAACAGGTGGAATACGAACACTACACAGGTGGGAATGACGAACACTAACAGGTGGGATAATACAGCACAAACGGTGGAATAACGAACACTAAAACGTGGGAATAACGAACACTAAACAGGTGGGAATAACGAACACTAAACAGGTGTGGAATAACGAACACTAAACAGGCAGTGGAATAACGAACACAAACAGGGTGAGAATACGACACTAACAGGTGGAATAACGAACACTAAAACAGTGGAAAACGAACATAAACAGGTGAGAATAACGAACACTAAACAGGTGAGAAATCGAACACTAAACAGGTGGAAAACGAACACTAAACAGGTGGAATAACGAACACTAAACAGGTGGAATAACGAACACTAAACAGGTGAGATAAACGAACACTAAACAGGTGGAATAACGAACACTAAACAGGTGGAATAACGAACACAAAAAAGGTGGAATAACGAACACTAAACGTAGAACAGGTGAATAACGAACACTAAACAGGTGGAACGATAATAACGAACACTAAACAGGTGAAATAAAAACACTAAACAGGTGGGAATAACAACACTAAACAGGTGGAGAATAACGAACACTAAACAGGTGGGAATAACGAACCTAAACAGGTGGAATGACGATACACCTAACAGGTTGGGTAATAAAAACAGGTGAGAATAACAAACACTAAACAGGTGAGAATAACGAACACTAAACAGGTGAGAAGAACGAACACCAAACAGGTGAGAATAACGAACACTAAACAGGTGAGAATAAGGAATACTAAACAGGTGGGAATAACGAACACTAAACATGTGGGAATAACGAACACTAAACAACAGGTGGGAATGAACGAGAAACACTAAACAGGTGGGATATACCGAACACTAACAGGTGGGAAATAACGAGGAATGAAACCAGGTGAAACGAACATAAACAGGTGGAAGAACGAACAGAGAACCAAACAGGTGGAATACGAGAACATAACAGGTGGGAATGACGAACACTAACAGGTGGGAATGACGCACAAACAGGTGGAATAGACGGAACACTAAAACGTTGGGAATAACGAAACTAAACATGGTGGGAATAACGTAACACTAAACAGGGTGGGAATAACGAACACTAAACAGGCGAGGGAATAACGAACACTAAACAGGTGAAATACGACCACTAACAGGATGGAATAAACGAACACTAAAACAGTGAGAAAACGAACATAAACAGGTGGAATAACGAAACTAAACAGGTGGAGAATCGAACACTAAACAGGTAGAAACAGAACACTACAGGTGGAATAACGAACACTAAACAGGTGGAATAACGAACACTAAACAGGTGGAGATAGAACGAACACTAAACAGGTGGAATACACGAACACTAAACAGGTGGAATAACGAACACTAAAAAAGGTGAGAATAACGAACACAACTATAACAGGTGAAGATAAACGAACACTAAACAGGTGCGAAATAACGAACACTAAACAGGTGAAATCATAAAAACGACTAAACAGGTGGGAATAACACACTAAACCAGGTGGAGAATAACGAACACTAAACAGGTGGGAATAACGAACACTAAACAGGTGGAATGACGAACACTAACAGGTGGGAATAACGAACACTAACAGGTGGGAATAACGAACACTTAAACAGGTGGGAAAACGAACATGAAACAGTGGAATGACGAACATAAACAAGGTAGGAATGACGAAAAACAGTGTGGGAAACGAACACTAAACAGTGGCATGACGACACTAAACGGTGGGAAATAACGAACACTAAACTGGTGGAATAACAACACTAAACAGGTGGAATAACGAACACTAAACAGGTGGGAATAACGAACACTAAACAGGTGGGAATACGAACAAAGAACAGGTGGAATAACGAACACTAAACAGGTGAGAATAACGAACACTAAACAGGTGAGGAAACGAACTAAACAGGAGAATAACGAACACTAAACAGTGAGAATAACGAACACTAAACACGGTGGAATACTGAACACTAACAGGTGAATAACAAACACTAAACAGGTGGAAATAACGAACACTAACAGGTAATAAGAACAGGAAACGAACACTAAACAGGGGAGAATAACGAACACTAAAACAGGTGGAATAAGGAAAAAACAGTGGGAATACGAAACATGAAAACACTGGGAATACGAACACTAAACAGAATAGCTGGAATAACGAACACTAAACAGGTGGGAAAACGAACCACTAAACAGGTGGAGAATACACGAACACTAAACAGTGTGGAATAACGAAACTAACAGGTGGAAATAACGAATCACTAACAGGTGGGAATAACGAACATATAACAGGTGGGAATAACGAACACACAGGTGGAAATGAACGAACATTAAAAACGAAAGGTGGAATAACGAACACTAAACAGGTGGAATACACGAACACTAACCAGGTGGGAATAACGAACACTAAACAGGTGGGAATTAACGAACACTAAACAGAAAGACATGGGAATAACGAACACCTAAACGGTGGGAATAACGAAACACTGAAACAAGGTGGGAATAACGAACACTCAAACAGGGGAATAAGTGAATACACTAAACAGTGGGAATAACAACACTAAACGGTGGGAAAACGAATACTAAACAGGTGGGAATAACGAAACACTAAACAGGTGGAAATAACGAACACTAAACAGGTGGAATAACGAACACTAAATAGGTGGGAATAACGAGACACTAAACAGGTGGGAATAAACGAACACTAAACAGGTGGAATTAACGAAACACTAAACAGGTGGGAATAACGAACACAACAGCGTGGAATAACGTAACAATAAAGGTGGGAATAACGAAGCACTTAAACAGGTGGGAATAACGAACACTAAACAGGTGGGAATAACGAACCTAAACAGGTGGAATAACGAACACTAAATCAGGTGGAATAACGACACTAAACAGTGAGAAAAGGAACACTTAACAGGTGAGAATAAACGACACTAAAACTGTGGAATAACGAAATCTAAACAGGTGGGAATAAACGAACACTAAACAGGTGGTTATAACGAACACTAAACAGGTGGGAATAACTAACACTAAACAAGGTGGGAATATACGAACACTAAAACAGGTGGGAATAACGAACAGACTAAAAGGTGGGAATACGAAAAACTAAACAGGTGAATAACATCAGCTCGTAATTCCTCATCGAGACGTTTTATCACGTTTTCACCAATCCCTGTCTCGAATCCCAAAATGAAGTTCCCATCAAATGACGTGTTTTCCGCTTTTCTCACAAAACGAAATCTTTCACCATCCAGCGAAGATTTTTAACAACGAAATCTCGTGCTGAATAAATATTGCATTCCAGACAATCCACATAGTTTGTCCGAATCATCCAACAGGTTTTTTAAAATACGCGATATTTCTCGTTTTGACTGATCTCTCAGTGGTGAAGAACATCAGATTTTTTGAACAAAATAAATAACTCTTCGTTCCGTTCCGGTTCGGATCGTCACAAAATTTGAATCAATTCTTCTTGTCACACTCCAACCTGTGTCACCAGTTTCGACCCCATCCGGCACAACTTTTGAGGTTTCCCTTCACAACAACACCCCATCGGCGTGAAAACATGAGGTAATTTTATTGTACACCATTTTTTTTTATCTCACTTGATCTTCCTTGTTTTCTTGTTTGTGTTTCCGTGCACTTTCCCAGAATGTAATTGCAATGAATAATACACGGACCATTAAAAAACACGGTGACGAACAGATCATGGAACTTGCAGAAGTCCGAATCAGCGGCTGGCCTTGCATCTGGGCACCATCAAGCGGGCTGATATTGCGATGTCACCCATCCTTTTCCCGCCATTTAACATGGAGCGGGGCTGGGAGGCGAGTTCGCCCCGAAACTCTTTGGGGAATGCGAACGTGAAAAGGTTTTCTGGGGATTCTCACCAACGGGAAAGGAAATGATTCGAAGAAACGCTGAACTGTTGTGGGGACTTCAGGCTGAGACCTTCACGTGGGCCGAGGTAAAGTCGCCAATGAGCATCTGAGAGAGAAGATGTGGGGAACTCGTGTGTGTGTGTGGTGTGGTGTTGTACTATTGTGTGGTGTGGTAATAGTTATTAGTATGTGTGTATATGTGTGTACGTATGTGTGTGTATGTTGTGTGTGTGTGTGTAGTGTGTGTGTAGTATGTGTGTGTGGTGTATGTTGTATGTTGTGTGTGTTATATTGAGTGTATGTGGTGTGATTATGTGTGTGTATATTGTGTGTGTGTTATGTGTGTGTGTATGTGTATGTTGTGTATGTGTGTATATGGTGTGTGTATGTTGTGTGTGTATGGTGTGTATAATGTGGGTTGTGTGTGTGTGGTGTGTATGTTGTGTGTATGTGTATGTGTGTGTATGTGTGTATTGTGTGTGTTGTATGTGGTGTTATATTGTATATGTGAGTGTAATTGTGTGTGTGTAGTGTATGTGTGTATATATGTGTGTGTGTGTGTTGTATGTGTGTAGTATGTGGTGTATGTGGTGTATGTGTGTGTATGTGTGTATTGTATGCTGTTGTATAGATGTGTGTGTGTGTGTATGTATGTGGTGTACGATGTGTGTGTATGTGGTGTGTGTATGTGGTTTATGTGTGTTTGTGGTGTATGTGATTGTGTTGGGTATAATGTGTGTGTGGTGTATGGTATGGTATGTACGTATGTGGGTGTATGTGTGTGTGTGTGTATGGTGTGTATGTGTGTGTAGGTAGTGTGTGCTGTATGTAGTGTGTGTGTAAATGTATGTGTGTATTGTGTGTGTGGTATGGTGTGGTGTAGTTGTGTGTGTTGTAATGTGTGTATCATGTGAGTGTAGCGTGGTGGTGTTATGTATGTGTGTATGTGTGTGTATGTACTGTGTGTATGAATGTGTATGTATGTGTTGTGTAATGTGTGTGTGTGTGTGTAATGTGTGTGTCATGATGTGTGGTAGTGTGTGTGTATGTATGTGTGTGTAATGTGTTGGTGTGATGTATTGGTGTAATGTGTATATGTGTGTGTATGGTGTGTTGAATGTTGTGTGTGTATTGTGTGTATGTGTGTGTGTGTGTGTGTTGGTATTGTGTATGTATGTCGTGTATGTATTTGTGTGTGTATGTGTTGTATGTATGTGTGTGTGTATGTGGTGTATGATGTATGGGTATGTGTGTGTGAATGTGTAGTGTAGTGTGTGTATGTTATGTATTGTGTGGATGTGGTTCATATGGTATTGTATGTGTGTGCTATAGGTTGTGTGTATTATGTGGTATATGTGTGTAAGTGGTGTATGTAAGTGTGTATATTGTGTATGTCTGTTGTATAGTTGTATGTATGTGTTAATGTTTGTTGTAGTGTGTTGTGTGTTATGTGTATGTTGTATATGTGTATGGTATGTGGTGTGTATGTGTGTGTATATGTGATTATTATGTGTTGTATGTGTGTGTATATTGATATGTTATGTGTGTGTATGTGTGTGTGTGTGTAATGTATGTGTGTGGTGTCATGTGTGGTGTATGTATGTGTGTATATGTGTGTGTAGTTGTGTGTGTTATTATGTGTGTTGTATTGTAGTTGTTATGTTAGTGTAAATGGGTGTGTTGTATGTGAGTATGTGTGCGGTTGTATGTGTGTGTGGTATATGTGATAGTGTGTGTGATGTATGTGTGTGTAGTGTGTGTATGTATTTGGTAAATTGGGATGTTGTGTGTAGAGTGGTGTGTGTATGTGTGTGTTGGTATGTAAGTGTGTATATGGGTGTGTTATGTGTGTGTGTATATTGGGTTGTGATGTGATGGTATGTTTGTGTGTATACGTTATGTATGTGGGTATGTGTATGTATGGTGTAATATTGTATGTTGTGGTATGTGTGTGTGGAAATATGCTAGTGTGTGTGTATTGTGTGTGTGTATTTTGATATGTAGTGTGTATTGTGTGTTATGATAGTAGTGTGTGATGCTTGTGGTGATGTATGTTGTGTATGTGTGTGTTATTGTGTAGTAATGGTTGATGGTGTGTGTATAGTGTTGTGTGTATGTATGTGTGTATATTAGTGATGTGTGTGATGTATTATGTATGGTGGTAGGTAGTGTGTTATATTGTGTATGTTGTGTATGTTTGTATGTGTGTGTTATTTGTGTGTATGTATGTGTGTATGTAGTTGTGTATTGTGATGTATGTTGGTGTGTGTAATGTTGTAATGTGTGTGTTATTGTGTGTGTATTTAGCTATGTTGTGTGTGTATATGTGTGTGTGTGTGTGTGTGTCTGTGTGTGTAGAGGTGTTATGGTGTATGTAGGGTGTAGTATGTTGTATGTTTGTGTGTGTTGGGGTATATTGTGTGTATGTTTATGTGTTTGTTGAGTGTAATGGGTATGTTAGCGTGTATATGTGTATGTATGTGTGTAGTGATTATGGTTTGGTGGGTTATATGTGTAGTGGTGTGTGTGTATACTGTATATTTTATGTTGTGAATAGTATTGGTTATATGTGTGGTATGCTGTATTTGTGTAATGTGGTATAATGTGTGTATGTGTGTGTATGATGTCTAATTGTGTGTATGTGTGTGTGTCATATGATTAATCATGTGGTGTATGTGTTATATGATATGTATGTGGTGAGTGTAGATGGGTATGTTATATGTGTATGTAGTGTGTATGTTTGTGTATTTGAAATGTGTGTGTATACTGTTGTATGCTGTTGTGTGTATAGTGATATGTATTGTGTGTATATGGTATGTATGTATGTAGTGTGTAATAGTGTGGTGTGTAGTGTGTATTGTGCATGTGTGTATATGTGTATGTATGTCTGTGTGTGTAGATATGTGTAAGTATGTGTATGTGTGTTGTGTAGTACTGTGTATGTATGTAGTTGTGTGGTGGTGTGTGTGTGTGTGTGTGTGATATATATTATAGTATTAGTGTATGTGTGTCCTGTGCAATGTGTATGTATGTATGTGTGTGTGTGTATAGTGTGTATGTATTGTATGTGTGTGTTATATGGGTGTATGTGTGTGGTGTATGTGTGTACGTTGTGTCGTATATATGTGTATGTATGTGTAAATGTTGTGTATAATTTGAAGTAATGTGTGTATTGTTGTGTGTGTGTATATGTTGTGTATTATGTGTGTATATGTGTCTGTTATGTGTGCAGTTTGTGATATGTGTGTGTAGATTGTATGTGTGGTATGTGTGTGTAAGTGTAGTGTATGTGTGTCTGTGTGTGTATGTGTGTATGTTATTGTGTGTATGTGTTGTGTATAGTGTGTGTATATCTTTATGTGTATGTTGTGTAGTGTGTGCGTTGGTGTGTGTGTTATATGTGTAAATTGTGTATAATGCAAATGTGTGTATATTGTAGGTGTATAGTGTATGTGTAAGTGTATGTGTGTGTGTATAGTGTAGTGTGTGTGTGTAATGTGTTATTGTGTGTAGTATGGTGTATAGTGTATGTATGTGTGTATTGTGGGTATATGTATCTGTGTGTGTATGTGTGTCGTGGTAATTGATATGTATGGTGTGTGGTGTATATGTTGTGTATATGTGTTACTGTTGTATTGTGGTAAGCGTGTGTGTAGTATACTGTGTATTATGTTGTATTGTTTGTGTAATTTGTGAAGTTAATGTTGTGTGTGTGTATATTTGATATGTTATGTATGGTATTGTGTGTTGATATGTGTATGTATGTGTGTGTGTTTGTGTAGTTGTGTGTGGATGTGTATTATGTGTATTATTGTTGTGTATGTGTGTGTATATGGTATGTGTGATGTAATGTGATTATGTGGTATGTGTGTTGAATTTGGTAATGTGTGTATGTTGTTGTATATGAATGTGTTATGTATGTGTGTGTATAGTGTAGTGTGTGTAGTGTTTTATGTATGATGTGTAGTGTGTGTATGTGTGTGTGTTATGTATGTGTGTGTATGTAATTGTGTATGTGTGTATTGTATGGTGGTGTAGATATGTTATATGTGTTGTGTATGATGTGTGTAAATGGTATGTATGTGTGTGTGTATATGTTGTGTGTGTATGTGTGTATGTGGTGTGTAATGTATGTTGTAACGTGTGTGTGTATGTGTGTATGTCATGTTTGTATGTTAGTGTGTATGCTATTGGTGTGTATTGTGTGTATGTATGTGTTTGTATGTGTGTGATGTGTATGGTTATGTTGTGTATAGTGTGTTATGTAGTGTTGGTGTATGTGTATGTATGTGTGTGTAATGTGTAGTATGTGTGTGTATGTGTGTAATATTATATGGTGTGATGTGGTGTATGTATGTGTGTATATGTGTGTAGTGTATCGTGTGTATATGTGTATGAATGTTGAATGGTGGTGTGTATTAGTGTTATGTGTGTGTATTGTGTATATGATATGTATGTGTAGTGTGTGTATTGTTGCGAATCGCGCCCGGCGGCGTGCGAATCGCCACGTGACTGCGAATGCGCGACCAGCCTCGTCCCACCGGACGGACAATTCGTCGGACCTCTCCTCCGACTAGACGCTTGAATCTCAGTCACAAGGGTGGGCCTTTCGGCTCAACCACGATCGTGGCAATGCGGCCAGCGCCGCTTGGGATAGGTTTCGCCAAACTCGACCTACCTAAGTACCCACCGGATGTAGCGGGCGCCCGATCGCCCGCGAGGTCGACTTTGCGGATACGGGCCGCTTCAATGCGATCCGTTCCGTGCTATCGGATACCGAGCGGTGTTATCTGTCGCCTCGCACGGTTCCTGATTAATTATCGGGCCGTCCCTCGCTACCCACTACGTACCTTTACGTGAAAACAAATGATGGAGGACCCAACGAGGAAGGACGTCAGCGAAACGGGGTAAACAATACGACAAGCCAAGCATTTTATTTACCACCAAACGCATCAATAAGACAGCAAGTATTATAGCGAACAATATTAGATGTAAGAAATGCACATTAAAAGAAGGAGTTAACACCGAAATACGCGAACCACACGGACCCACCTTATACAATTCTAACTTATAAAACACGGCGCCACACACACTAGTCGTTCACACAGAACCCAAAAGTATAATATTGAAGGGAAGTCGCGACTTCCCTGCTTCAAGGTCCTGGCGACGCGTCCTCGTGCCGTGGTCCGCGTAGCTTCTCTCCGCTCCACTTCGACGCGCAAGAGATCTCCGGCGTGCCTTCGTGCCGCCCGTGTGCCCCCTCGAGCCACGGACCGAGCACGGACGCGAAGCAGAGCGAGAGCTAACGCGCGTAACGCCAGAGAGAAGCAGAGAACCTGAACAGAGAGAAACCAGAGAACCTCACGCGCCTCTGACTCTTATACCCCCGCGCCTCCGCCCCGTTCTTGCTCACGCTTCCTCATCCGAGGCTGCTGTCGAGAATGTCGGGGGGGGCGTTCCCTCCTCATTCCCGCCTCCCCGGCGCCATGCGGGGGCGAGGAGAATCCGTCTGGCGCGGCCAAGGAAGAAAACAAGCGGTGAAAACGGCGCGCCCTCGCTGTGGGGATTTTCCTCCTCCCTTTCTGCGTTCGACGGCCTCCCAACGCGAAACCTGTCGTACGTGTGACCGCGGGAGGACTTGGGTTCGTCGTGGTGGGGCAGTGTTTGGCGTTGGTTGGAGTGGTGGCGTAAATTGGGTTGTTGGTGGGTTGGTTCGAAAATAAAGCAAAACAGAAACGCCTAACTCAAAGTTCGCAGCCCGAATGAAATCAACATTAATTCGCCACTGTAGAACAATTGGGGTTTGGCTAACTTACACATGCACTTTCAGAAATAATATCTCACCTACCGGGACCCTGAAGGTGTAATGTGGAATTTCCACAGCCGTAACATGTATATGAAATGTAATGTGTTGTTGATGTATAAGGCTGTAGTGTATATTGTGTATGTATGTGTGGTATGTGTGTGTAATTGAAATTGTGTGGTATATGTGGTATTTGTTATATTGATATGTATGTGTGTGTATGTTGTGTTTAGTGTATGTATGTATGTGTGTGTGTATATTGTGTGTATGTTGTGTGTGTGGAGTGTGTGTGTGTATTATGTGTAGTATGTCGTGTGTTGTGTATATGTGTATGTATGTATGTTTGTGTATATTGTGTATTGCTTCTGTAATTATGTGTGTGTGGTTGTGTGTGTGATATATAGGCTTTCGATTTTGTAATGCGTGTGTGTGTGTGTGCCATATCATTGTGTTATCTATGATGTTGTGTATATGTTATGTATGTTATTGTTCTATGTGTGTATGTAGTGTGACGTTGTGTGGTTATATTGTATTGTGTATGTGTCGGTTGTCGAGGCTAATTGTCGTTGTTCAGATGTGTGTGTTATTATGTGTGTATGTAGTTGTAATCGTGTCCTTATATGGGTGCTATGTTTGGTATGTAGTGAACTGTCCCCTGTACGTAGTATTATCTGTATCGCGAACACACAATGTTGGTATGGTGGTTACTAGTAAAATCATTAAGAGTATATTAATCATCAGTGTCGATATGTGTGTGTATGTGTGTATGTATATCCGTTATCGTGTGTGTATATGTGGTGTGTGAATCTTATGTATGTGTTGTATGTGTTCGTGTGTTGTAGTGGTCTAATCTGATGTGTAAATGAGCATGTACAACAACGACTATCTCAAACGATGATGCTGATGTAACATACATATGTGGTAATGCTGTGACTGTATATCTAGATGCTACAGCTATATATTCATCGGTATGTATGTGTGTGCTTTGTACGATAAACTAAGCATACGACACTCAAGTAACATACTATCATACTGTATAGAATGATTAGGTACGACACATTATTAGTCACCACACCAATGTGACTCAGATAACAGAACATTAGCACACAGCTACATAGTGCATACTGATACACATTATACATCGACCGCTACCACAAAGCATACATCATATCACACAACATAATCATAAACGTGGCACTAGCTAACAGTCAGGTACGCACACTAGCTAGCATATTCATGAACGTTGTATACATCACACACACAATTAGTCAACACATAACCACCTTTATTGTCCTCAGTACAATTTTATACATTCGCCAGAGCACTCACATAGGCGAATGGATACACACCCGTAACATCATACAATATACTAGGCGTAACTAACACGACACCAACGTTGACATCGGATAGCAGTAACAGCTACATAATAGCTATCCAGACTCCCACCGATCTTCTACATCACGAGAACAATATGCCCGTCGCACTTCGCATCATGATTAAATATTATATAACCCCACCACCACACACCACATAAATTACCAGTAAACACACACATACACTAATTACCATGATACCAGCCCAGCAGGACATACATACAAATAAAAGCACAACTCACACACCATAAATACTCTACGAAGCACGTGCAGGGCACTCAAACTAACACGTAACGTACCAGATAACCGTCATAGACGCACACACTAGCTACAACTAATCTCTCGAGCACACCACATACACACATATCGATCACACATGTTCAGTCTAATATACAGGGTTATTAACTTGTCTCGAAATCCAATGGACACCCATACACAAGTAAAAAATACACGCCAGGCATCTACACGGAGGCTCACCCGAGGGATACACAACATCTACTCTGAGATATAACTATACCTTGTTGTGCTCGCGTGAGAGTAACAAGCAATCTATCTCTCACACCCTCAGCATTCAGGCCCGATGAGAGATGAAGATATTTGATCCTATCACTCTTAGAAGTGAGCGGCTTAAGTACAAAGGCATAACACATCTGGTTTTACCCGGGGCATATTCAGACATGTTATCAATGCGGGAGCGCCTGGCTGCGCGATATCTTTGAGTGTAGGACGCTGTTCCTTTTCCGCTGTTTCATGGAGCTTTTCAATGCGAAATCCAACGCTCACCCCAACAACGCTCAACCTACCGCCCCCGGAGCTCAAGCAGAGCTAACAACACTGCCCCCACCAAACGAACGCCATACTCCGCGGCCAACGGCGAGGTTTCCGCGTTGCGCAGGCGCTGACAGCAGCAGAAGGGCACAGGAATAAACCCCCCACAGCGAGAGGGCGCCTGGCCATGCTGGATGTTCCAATTGCAAGAGAGAGACGTGGATAACGGGCTGGGAAATCTATCTTTTCTGGACGTCATTGCAAAAATGTAACAAATGTCCAAACTCACCCAACAGCGCAAAGGACCGGTGAAGGGCGATGACACGTGGAGGAAAAAGCCACCCCATATCTCGAGCAAAGGCGACCTCGAAGTGAAATGGTGGAAACGACAAAGAGGATGGCGCGTGCCAATACGAGGGGTAATACAGAGTCTTAAAGGCGCTGTGAAGTGCATGTTATCCCTATCGTTTAAATCTCGACGGGCCCCACTCATCGCGAGTACTCACGAAGCACACTCATCTACAGTCGCATCACTACCTACTCCTCAGAGGCACGCTTCCGAGCGACACGACCACGAGCGATGCCACACTCATCGCACATCTGTCACGAGCACCACGCGACATGCTCAGCCACACAATCAACACCATCACAGTCGGACATCGAGGGGTCCAGCACCCGGGCCAGGCACGAAGCCAACGCCTGGAGGAGTCTCGTAAGTCGAGGGAGCGAGAGAGCTGCGCTGGACCTACGGCAGATTGGATCGTCGCCAGCATACAGCAAACATCACCAGAATGAAAAAACCAGAACTTCTGTTAAAGTGGAGCGCGCGTAGCGCCGCACTTCCTCATTTCGAGAGTAGAGATGAGCTGTGGGTGGGCAGAGTTCTCAGGTTTGAAGTGTAAGCATGGACTCGTGTGCGGAGAAGTGGTGTGCTGGCGCCGCCGATGTTTAACGGCAACCGTTGAGCAAAGTAGTGATGTTTATTGGATTATTGTCGCGTTCAGTCGCCACGTTCTGGGACTCGCTGGTGGTGTCGTGTGGGCGAGTGTCTCAGGGTGGTGATTAGGCGGTGGTCTCCACTTGTAAGAAGTGAGTTTTCATGAGTATTGGCGTCTTCTATCTTTTTTCTCTGTGTGGATGTGAGATTACTATGCACATAGGGAACAGTCTAGCTATATCAGAAATAACTCGTTTCGCTGGTATCTCTATGTGATGCGATCGCGCGTAATCGGACCTGTAAAGTCAAAATGCTTGCTTGTTGTTATTCGTTTATCCTCCACCACGTCTCCTTGTGCGTCCTTCCCTCCGCGCTTGGTGCTCATACACAATCAGTAATGCTTTAGCTTTCTCACATGTCTAAAAGGGTAACGAGATAGTGGGTGCGCGAGACAGCCGTAATTTAATCAGGACCACTGTCAGGCACGACGACTAAACATGCCAGCTTCGTTATCCCGAATAAACACAGCGAACGGCACTCGCTTAAGCGCTCCTGTTAGGCCCATGAAAACGCCGACTCGCGGCGAGGTGCCGGTCGGCCGCCGGCGTTTGGGACCAAACCGTCTTGTGGGTCACTTCTAAGGTCAGGGATCCTCGAGTTGGCCGAACACCCTTATCTTTCCACGCCGGGTGGCCCGGATCTGGCAGATCTGGGTCGAGTGGCCCGAAACAGGCCCACCGTCTACTGGAAAACCGAACGTTAGACCCGCAGCAGGTTCACGACAGAATTTGTTCCAAGCCGGTGGCAAGAGCGCGTCGCGGATGTCGAGTCACGTGGCCGATCGCACGCCGGCGGGCGGCGAATTTCTGCAACATACGAGCACAAACATACCACCACTACATATCAATTGATGACACAGCGTACACAACACATAGAACATATACACACACATATCACAAACACTGCGATACCACTACTTGTCATATCACACATAAACATACAAATCATAATACACACATACATCACACACACATACAGCTACATTAAAACATATTACACACATACACACACAATACATACACAATATACATCAGCACATAATACACATCACACACAATCATCACACTATACACACACTACCCAGTAACATACACACAATACAAACACATACATACAAACACAACTACACTACATACACCTACATCACATTGTACTCATACACAAATACCATTAACAGCACATAGACCACACACTACGTTCACACAGCTTCGAGTAATACACCAACAACACCTTAAACACAACACGTTAGCACCAGAGCCCACATCACTAAAGTAACCCACAACAACATAGAGTCGCGCTTACATTGACGGCAAAACTTTCATAGCATGCTCCGGACCATCCACATATACACCCATTATAAAATGGCGGTAGCAGGCAGATCTACGCATTCCATAAACAACGACCATACTAAACCATCACTCACACTCAGCTCCACTAGATCTGGGACTACAGTACACGACGACTCACCATATGAACCCCCATCACTCTCACACTCTGAGCCGGAGGTATCATCTGCCACGCTGCCGGGCATAACACCCATCACACACACTATCTTTACACCCATACGCAGGTCGACACCCCTAGCTTGTCCGAAGCAACAGTATTCACACATGATAGCACATAGAAATACAGCGACATCCAGACTCTAGTAACAGAGCATAGTTATCACACCAATACATACACACATACATCCATATACCATACATACACGACCGAGATATCATATGATCAGACGCAGAGTCCCGGAGAAACACAGGCACCAGTACTTGACAAGATCTTGGCACTTGAGCATGAATCACAGCGGACTCGAACGAAAGCGCAAGCTGGGTGCGTGTGTGGCACATCGTGATGGCAGCAGGGTAGGCAATCACATGTGCACGAACTGGAATCAGGAGTTGTCTAGATGATAATATACTATCACCAAAAGAAACTCGCAACGAGCATCAGCCTCTCTGAATTCAACCAACCAGAGACAAAAAGGAAAGGTGGATCCTGACTCAGCACACATACAAAGACTAACTAGACTTTATCTAGGGACATGGATATATTATATGAATGCATACTAGGTCACTACAACCAACACTCCGAAATCATACAGCTTCGTTTCGTGAATTAATAGGTGTACGATGAAACTGCAATCATTCATGTCAACAAAGAAATACGAGATTGAGTACGAGAGTGTAGACTGACTCCGTACGGACGGACGAAAGCACGTCTCAGATGTAAACACAGAATACAGGATACAGAATCTCGATATAACAATTGAGCTGCTACGTGTCACCAAAGTGCGAGGAGTGGCTGACGGTGCTTACCCCTCACCTCGAGGGAGTAAAGACTAGTTCCCTGAACGTGAATTTACCTCTGTTGATTTTCCACATGGTCTTTACCATTTATATTCCAGAACAGCCATATAGACTAGGGACTTAAGAGGTCCTGAAACATATACAAGGAGAATCCCAATCCTTCCTGGCAATGGAAGGACCTAAGTTAGACCACACGCTCACACATGGCTGAGGATAGATCTAGAACAGCATAAAGAAAGATAGAGCAGGAGCAAACGAAGCGAACAGTGTGTGCTCGAAACCCGAGGGTCTTATCGGAAGGAGCGATCGGAAGCAGGGTAGATGATTCACGTCAAGACCAGCAATCAGAGCACGGAAGACTATGCACTACTGGACTGCTCAACATAGATGATTGAGACCACAAAGCCGACTCCGAGCGAGGTCTAGTGACATCACATATTTATCCGCACTCTAGTGAGAATGTGCGAAACTTTATACACACACAAGTAGCCGCCAATCATGCTCTCGCGATGCTATCACTATGCATATGAGCGATCACAAATGCTCAGAAATACGGAGCGCCTCCTCGAGCGATTCCGACAACTAGAACGAAGGCGCATTTTGCTTGTACGTCTGTACACGGACGAGCAGCCCCCAATCACCAGATCAACCGCAAGAGAGAGCGAAATCACCCTTACTGCCAGGCTGAGTCACCACTTAAGTGCATCTAAAACAAAGCAGAGGAGAGGATTCACATAATATTTTCACGATTTGCTACCACCCATACCACTAATCATATGCACCCATAGTCATGTTGCAAAACGTCGATGAAATGACAATTGATAGATGTGCGCATACGAATGGAATAACACTTACATTGTACTGTGCGAATCTGAGCGATGAAAATGCAAAAACAGAACGAATTGAGATGGGAAACATTCGAATTAGAGAATGAGACAACAAAAATGAATGACATCGAGGACGAACATAGTATAATTGAAAGACAAGAACAATGGAACAATATGAGAAGAGAAAACATATGCAATAAGGAAAATAAAACATAGAGTCATCCAACTGATGAAACATAAACGAAATATCAAGACAAGGACACTAGTCTGAAACGCCGAAACGCATTGATACCCGTAGATGGTATTACTGATACTCGAGCATGCTAAGCACCGATTACCAGAAGTTCAAACATGAGGCAATGATACAACACAATAGTGACTAATAAGTGTTGACCAAAGTTATAAAAAATGATCAACCTGCTGCGTAGCAAACAGCACTAGAACAGATCCACTTAATTTACAGCATGCAACACGCGAAAAATCAACACACGGTTATTCGTTCAACAATTTATTAAAAATTTGCTACCGCATAACCAAACCCTCAATAAAGGCTATCACCAAAAACAATATTTGGGTCGACATTAAAATAAACACGAGAATAACAATCGCTAGGCATATACGTGCATATTAACTAGCTTTATTGGAGTAAGTTCGTCCGAAGAAGGTCGAAAACCCGTTCATCAACACAACTATGCAAAATCTTGACAACACCACCCTACTATACTAGAAACTTAAAGGTCCAATAGCTATACCGAATCTATAGTACTTTGGCAGCACAACACATCAAATAACACATACATACACTATACACACACTACCAAGATATACACTTACACACACCACACATACACAACATACACACATCATATAGCACACACATACATACATACACATATACACACACATACATGATAATATCACACACACATACACACATATACCAACATCATTTTCAATATACACAAACTACACACCATACCATAACATCAGATACACATTACCACATATACACGAATACCCACATACATATCAATAAACACACCATACACACATACAATATGCAAGTATACACACACACATACACATCACATATGACATATACACACACATACACCAACATTCATGACACATATACACAAATACACATACACACATACACACATATATACTACACACAATATCACACCATATATCAATACACATCACATACACACATACACAATATAAACACCATTCCACTACACTATAAATACACATTACACACATACATACCATATCACAACCTCTCGTGACCACATCAAAACACTTCTTTACTCTCTAGACCCCTACACATACAACACTACAAACACATACACACACATACTACACACACATACACACACAAATACATACAACACATACTATACAGCACACATACAACCCATACACACAAGCATACACACACAGAACAACCACATACTACCACACATATCAACACACACACATACATACAACGACACACATTACACACACCACATACAACCATATCCACAACACACAACAATCAACACTACC
>JAXMNL010001400.1:3169-20062 GCA_035128595.1 Eptatretus atami
CCCCCCCCCACCCCACCCCGAGAAAGTATTAAACATTTACATGAGTGAGTGAGTGGTGAGAAAGGGCCTTATACATTAGATTATTAGAAGATGATGACAACCAATGACAACGACAACAACGTGTCATTTTTTCAGGAGTTTCACATAAATTTTAATCCTCGCTGAAACTCACATGGACATGTTCATGACCTCCACTGCACAGCATGCGGGAAGTCGGTCAAAGCACCACAGAAACACATCAAACGTAGAAGAAAAGGTCACGTCCTTCACTACACCACCTTCCACGGTCGTTGCTCAAAGCGAGATGAAAAGCTTGGTGAGCGCAGCTGAAGATATCATTTGTTGCCATGGCAATATTATACAAAACATTCCATTTCTATATCCATTGTCTTAGGTCCTGTGACCTACCGTGGGTAGTGCGAGTCTGCACCGGCCGACTGTTAATCTTGGATATTTTCGTGTATGGACATTTTCTGATGGTTTTGTGATCTTTCCTGGGATATCGGCTTTGAGTTGCATCGGCTTGCCAAATTTCACCTTTCTCCCCCATCGAGAAAGTACAAAACATTTATATCAGTGAGTGAATGAGTGAGTAAGTGAGTGTTTATAAAGCGCAAAATATATTAGACACGTCAAGTCAAGCTCAGTGGGAAAGGGTATATAATATACGAGTCAAGTGAAGTCAGGCTCATCAGGTAAGTGTATCTATTATGTAATTCGAAGTGTGGTGTCTGTACATGCATGTGTATGTTCACACAGTCAGCAGTCTCCCGTTTCTGGTGGTCGCTTCTCGTGCTGCTTTTGAAAAGCTCCACACGCAGGCACAAGATCAACATTCCACCACAAGATGTGCATGATACCAAACGAGATCCATTTTAAACGCATGAATACAACATGGCATCGCATTTTGCTTATTAACAGTGCGACAAGACATGATGACCTCGGCCGACGGGATAGCCCCTCGGTACGCACACTTGCCTCGAAGCTGTCTCGCCTGGGTTTGAGTCCTGACCCACCTGTTAGCTGTCATCCCAGTGTTTCACAGGCAGCGAAATTCAACAATGTGTGTGCCATCCATCTGATGGATGTTAAACTGGGCATCCTGTCTTCAATATTAGTCGGTGGCCATTAACGATCCCTACAGAGTCCTTTGCAAAGAGTAGGCGAGCTATTGCCAGCACTCTTGCCAATTCCTGCTCGAAGTACTGCTGGCAAGCAATGGCAAACCACCCAGTGAAACCCTTGTTCAGGAAGCTGCTTTGGAGGCACCAAAGCTTTGTGATGGATGGTCAGGTTTAGAACTTAGCTGGGTCGGGGTTGTAACCCAGGCTGGACAGATTAGAGATGAGTGTGTGGACCTCAGGGTGATCCTGTCACATCGACCACCACCTGCACTCCTCACACCTCCACCACTGTATGCACTTGCAACACTCACCATTGCCTGCACTTGCTGCACCCTGACTATTACTTCACACAAAATCATGTAATACAAAAAAAACAACAAAAATGAGAACATCTTAAATATATGTGGAAAATTACAGGTGCAGACTGGGAATCAAACCCAGATCCTCTGAAAAACCAGACCAGTGCTGCAGCTCTGCCACCTCAGCTATATTGGCGACCCCCCCCCCCCCCCAGCTGAATGACGGAATTCCTCCACATATAGAAATGCCAATCCCTTTTCCCTGCTGCTTCCAGGGCACTCACTGCCAACCAATGGAGCAGCGAGAGCCTCCTCACGAGAGGGTCTTTTTCCGTGGGGGGACAATTCCATGTCCGCTATTAACCACCCAGTGGGTGTCATAATATAATTAGAAATGAACAGGACAGAACAAAATTCTAAATACTAGTGTGTGGCCGTACCTGCAAAATAAAACAACAAAAAAAAACCAAGAACAAGAATTGTGACGTCAATTGTGACATCATAGCACCGTGTCCTGTCTTGGTTTGGTAATCAATGGCCATAACTTGGGAACCACTTGTCCGATTAAAGCCTGTATCTCACTGGGCTGCGACAGCTCGCGACTCGTTGTAGACACCAAATTGCGATAAAACAGCGATAATTTTCACTTGGAATCACACTGAATTTATACTAAAACACATTTGCGTATGTCTCACGAATATTGCACGAATGTCCCACGAACTCCCGGCGAAACTTGGGATGAACTTCGCCTGGAGTTCGCATACATGTCGCACGACATTCGCGCGACGTTCAGGTGACAAAACTGAGATTTTTTTGGCACATGAACTGTCACGCGACGGTCGCACGACACTGTGCGTGACAATTGAGAAATCGGACTATATATATATATATATATATATAAATAAAATATAAACAACACACACACATGGTGAGAACAAGTATTTGATACACTGCCGATTTTGCAGGTTTTCCCACTTACAAAGCACGTAGAGGTCTGTAATTTTATCAGAGGTACACTTCAACTGTGAAAGACGGAATCTAAACAAAATCCTGAAAATCACATGTATGATTTTTAATAATTAATTTGCATTTTATGCATGAAATAAGTATTTGATACATCAGAAAAAACAGAACTTAATATTTGGTACAGAAACCTTTGTTTGCAATTACAGAGATCAGACGTTTCCTGTAGTTCTTAACCAGGTTTGCACAGACTGCAGCAGGGATTTTGGCCCACTCCTCCATACAGATCTTCTCCAGATCCTTCAGGTTTCGGGGCTGTCGCTGGGCAACACAGACTTTCAGCTCCCTCCAAAGATTTTCTATTGGGTTCAGGTCTGGAGACGCCTAGGCCACTCCAGGACCTTGAGATGCTTCTTACGGAGCCACTCCTTAGTTGCCCTGGCTGTGTGTTTCGGGTCGTTGTCATGCTGGAAGACCCAGCCACGCCCCATCTTCAATGCTCTTGTTGAGGGAAGGAGGTTGTTGGCCAAGATCTCGCGATACATGGCCCCATCCATCCTCCCTCAATACGGTGCAGTCGTCCTGTCCCCTTTGCAGAAAAGCATCCCCAAAGAATGATGTTTCCACCTCCATGCTTCATGGTTGGGATGGTGTTCTTGGGTTGTACTCATCCTTCTTCTTCCTCAAACATGGCGAGTGGAGTTCAAACCAAAAAGCTCTATTTGGTCTCATCAGACCACATGACCTTCTCCCATTCTCCTCTGGATCATCCAGATGGTCATTGGCAAACTTCAGACGGGCCTGGACATGCGCTGGCTTGAGCAGAGGACCTTGCGTGTGCTGCAGGATTTTATCCATGATGGCGTAGTGTGTTATTATGGTTTTCTTTGATACTGTGGTCCCAGCTCTCTTCAGGTCATTGACCAGGTCCTGCCGTGTAGTTCTGGGCTGATCCTCACCTTTCTCATGATCATTGAGGCTCCAGCGGTGAGATCTTGCATGGAGCCCACGACGCGAGGGAGATTGACTGTTATCTTGAACTTCTTCCATTTTCTAATAATTGCGCCAACAGTTGTTGCTTCTCTCACAAGCTGCTTGCCTATTGTCCTGTAGCCCATCCAGCCTTGTGAAGTCTACAATTTTGTCCCTGATGTCCTTAGACAGCTTTTCTGGTCTTGCCCATTGTGGAGAGGTTGGAGTCTGATTGATTGAGTGTGGACAGCTGTCTTTTATGCAGATAACGAGTTCAAATAGGTGCAGTTAATAACAGGTAATGAGTGGAGAATGGGAGGCTTCTTAAAGACAAAACAACAGGTTGTGAGAGCCGGAATTCTTACTGGTTGGTAGGTGATCAAATACTTATTACATGCAAAAATGCAAATTAATGATTTAAAAATCATACAATGTGATTTTCAGGATTTTTTGTTTAGATTCCGTCTTTCACATTTGAAGTGTACCTATGATAAAAATTGCAGACCTCTACGTGCTTTGTAAGTGGGAAAACCTGCAAAATCGGCAGTGTATCAAATACTTGTTCTCCCACTGTATATATATATATATTATATATATATATATATATATATATTATATATATATATATATATATATATATATATGTAGGGTGGATATACTGATTCTGGCTCACTTTTCCCATGTAAATGAATGGGGGATTTTCAGCGATTCACATTTTTTTTCCCCTAAAATTACACCCCCTTTTTATCCCAAGGTATATTTGTTTGTCTCCCTTTTAACCTAGGGGCATCTATTCAAATAACCAATGCGACAAGATAAAGATTGGTTCAAGTAGCAACGTAGTAATGTGGTTTGTTCAAGGTGATTCTGAAGAGATATCTGAAGCCTGTAAGCAGAGGGACACTCATTTTCAAATAACCAATGCATATTGTTTAGCCTACTCATTGAACCTATAAAGATTTGTTCATTCTCATATTCCTTTAATAGTTTAATTTTCTTTGTACAATAATCCCCATCTAAAATATTTAAAAACAACATTTGAATCTTTATATTTTTCAAGATACCCCTTTTGTGCCATTATGAAATTATATACTTCTCTTAATGATCTCATCTGACCACCTCTGAGTTGCATATCATTTTGAGATTATAGTAAATTGTTTTTCCATTGTTCAATTGATAACCATCGAAGTTTCAGTCCGTGCCGTGAAAATGAGGAAGTGTTTTTCCACACGGCCGTGCCGTAAAAATGAGGAACTGTTTTTGCACAGTCATGCTGTGAAAAAACAGGAACTATTCTGTGATCCTAGTCTCAAGCCCAGGCTCCATTTTAAACATTTTTTTTGCTGGCAATGGTGTACTGTACTGTCCTTCAGTGGCATGAGCTTGTTTGCAGTTCGAATATTTGTATGGAACTAAACCTACAACTTGATGTACTGGATTCAAACCTATTATCTGTTGAGGTAAGATTTTTATTTTCCTATTTTCAGTTCCTTTAAACATCGACTCATTTAATAATTAAATAACTTAATTAATACATTATTATTTTCTCTCACAGGAAATTGTATCTGAAATGCAATATCAAAATACCGATTTTGCACAACTTGGGGCGAAATTGTTGGCTTGGTTGAAGACCTTATGAGCGACCAAGACCACAGAACAAGCTCGATCTTGATGACCCAACCAAAGAGTTATACGTTGGAGACCTCATGAGCGACCAAGACCACAGAACGAGCTAGCCCTTGAGTGGGATGAGCTTGTTTGCAGTTCGATATTTGTATGGAATAAACTACAACTTGATGTACTGGATTCAAACCTATTATCTGTTGAGGTAAGATTTTTATTTTCCTATTTTCAGTTCCTTTTAAACATCGACTCATTTAATAATTAAATAACTAATTAATACATTATTATTTTCTCTCACAGGAAATTGTTATCTGAAAATGCAATATCAAAATACCGATTTTGCCACAACTTGGGGCGAAATTAGTTGGCTTGGTTGAAGACTTATTGAGCGACCAAGACCCACAGAACGAGCTCGTCCTTGATGACCAACCAAAGCGTTAATACGTTGGAGACCTCATGAGCGACCAAGACCCACAGAACGAGCTAGACCTTGAGTGGGGATGACTTTGGGGTTCTTGGATATCACTATTTTGTAGGAACTAAACTTTCAAGCTGATGAATTGGATTCAAACCTATTATTGTTGAGGTAAGATTTTTATTTTCCTATTTTCAGTTCCTTTTAAACATCGACTCATTTAATAATTAAATAACTTAATTAATACATTATTATTTTCTCTCACAGGAAATTGTATCTGAAATGCAATATGAAAATACCGATTTTGCCACAACTTGGGGCGAAATTGTTGGCTTGGTTGAAGACCTCATAAGCGACCAGACCCACAGAATGAGTTCGTCCTTGATGACCCAACCAAAGAGTTATACGTGTGATCTCATGAGCGACCAAGACCCACAGAACGAGCTAGGCCTTGAATGGGATGAGCTTGTTTCAGTTCGAATATTTGTATGGAACTAAACCTTCAAGTTGAAGAATTGATTCAAAACTCTTATCTGTTGAGGTAAGATTTTTATTTTCCTTTTTCAGTTCCTTTTAAGCATCGACTCATTAATAATTAAATTACTTATTAATACATTATTATTTTCTCTCACAGGAAATTTGTATTGAAATGCAATATGAATAATCCGATTTTGCAACAACTTGGGGCGAAATTGTTGGCTTGGTTGAAGACCTCATGTTAGCGACCAAAGACCCACAGAACGAGTTCGTCCTTGATGACCCAAACAAAAGAGTTATACCTTGGAGACTTGAAAGTTGGGTTTATTTTGAGACTTGAAATGCTATCACTCTTTGGGATCTAAACCTATCGATGTAGTTCTTTGTTGGATGGTGCTTGATGGAGCAAGATCAGAAAGTTCTGGGAAGAAAGTGCAGGCTTACTCCCCTTTCTACGTCATCAAACTGAAGCTTAAAGACAGAATTGGAAGAAGAGAAAAAAAAACGTAAAAAATATATATAGTGGAAATCTCATTTTGAAAAAGACATTGTGTTGGGCGAGGATTGAGTTGGGGTGAGATTTTGAATGTGAGGGTTGGGACACACACACACCACACACCCACACGCACACAACATACACATGCATACACACCACGCACAACACAGCATACACACAACACGCACACACACACGGCACACACACACACGCATACACACGCACGCAACGCACACACGCATACACACACACGCACACGCACACCCGCACACACAACATCACACAAATGCATACACACACACGCAACACACACACAACACACACGCACACACACACGCACACACACAACGACGCACACACGACGCACACACACACACACACGCACCACGAGCACACACGCACACACACCGCACACACGCTACACACACCGCACGACAACACGCACACACACACACATCAACAAACAAAGTTAAGCCTTGACTATTCAGTTGAGGATTCTGTGTTTGGGGTTCACAGATCTAAGAACGTCCCCCTTGACACATTATATTCTGTTATACACCTCGGACTTGGCCCTCGAGTGTCACAATGGTGTATAGCAGGAGGGAGTGAAGACCAACGCATTGCTCCCATTGCACACACATTTATATACTGTTAATCATCTCGGACTTGGCCTCGAGTGTCCACAATGGTGTATAGCAGGAGGGAGTGAAGCGCCAACCATTGCTCCCATTGCACACCATTATATACTGTTATACATCTCGGACTTGGCCCTCGAGTGTCCAATGGTGTATAGCAGGAAGGAGTGAAGCGCCAACCCATTGCCTTGCACACACATACACAGCACCACACGTGCACACACACGCATACACACCACACACGCAGCACACACACACACGCACACACACACACGCAACCAACACACCGCACACACACATACATACATACGCACACAACGCGCACACACGCACACACACACCACACACGCGCACACACACACGCACACACACGCACACACACACGCACACACACAGAACACACAACACACACGCATACACACACGCACCACACACACGACACACCATACATACATAGCACACACACGCACACACACACACACACACATCAACAAACAAATGTTAACTTGACGATTCAGTTAGGATTCCGTGTTTGGTTCACAGAAAACAAAGAAGAACAAAAGACAAAAAACAAAAACCCTTACAAAAAAAAAATTGAAAAAAAAACTACGTTAGAAAAAAAACACAACAAAAAAAACAAAAAAAATGCAAAACCAAAAAAGAAACAAAAACAAAACAAAAAAAAAAAAAAAGAAAAAAAAAAAAGAAAAAAAGAACAAAAACGTTCTTGGAGATTTGTTTGTCCAGTTAGAGTCCCTTGACAATTATAGTTTACCCACTTGCAGTGCAAAGGTTAATAGTAGGAGGGATGAAAGGGACAACCCATTGTCCCATGGCTATTATTGCTTAGTTTTGTCTTTTGTAATTCCTGTGAATAAATGAACCCTAAAATTCTCTCTCCCTTCCAATCATATATTTATAAGTCCAAGTAACCGTATCCTATTACATCAACAATTTAAAAGTTCGTAGTCCCATCGTTTACAGAAAAACCTTTTTCAAAATGAGATATCCCCTGTATTTCTACGATCACCACTTTGACTTAGGTTTTTCTGACAATTAATCTCTTTTTCATATTTTAAATTTTGTAAATGTTTCTGATGGTTCATATTTGTTGACGTAATGAATGTGTCTACCTTATTTTCACAAATACCTGAATAAAAGTGACCATTGTTGTGAAACCGAGCTTGTGTGAATTTTTTATATAGTCTTCTTTTTAAGGTAGATTATAAATCGTCAACACCCGCTTCTTCATTAAAGGTACTGTATAATGTATACTGTTTTTTTTAGAAAATTCATAATGTCTTGTTATATAAAACTCTTACCCTCATCAGTCCAAAATTTTTTAGGTTTCCTCTACTTTTATTAATTACTTTGAAAGGCTACATAAGAGTATTACCTGTTTTGTTTTTAAAGGCAATCCCATGCGTATCTACTCCTCAATCATATACGGTTAAAGCATAACTTGTACCCCTTATATTATTGAGTTCATAAATCAGGCAGACAGATATAATGACTTCCTTGGAATAAATTTCCTTCTCTGAAATTTGTGATTATTGTTATGTAATTCATCAAGCTATTGCTCTTCAGTCTTGAAAATCATTAGAGCCTATACGTTTTTTGATTTCCAATTCCAAGTCAACTTAGCACTGATGCATTCTCTTCACGATGAACCTATAACTTTTTCCTCAAAGGTTGGATTTTTGTATCAGAGCAATTATACAACATTTCTCTATTCGCTCATGCTTTCTTCTTAAAGTTGTGGTATCGCCATATCAATATCGTGCCTCATGCACACTTCATGCAACCTTGATGGTTTACTGCCATGGTTTAGGATTGTCCTGCTCATCTAATCTTTTAATCCATAGTTGTGCCTGGACCTACAGAAAGATAACCCTGGGTAGATGTAAATCCTGGTATTCCAGTCGTTGTGTAAATTTACTTCCCTGATTAAAAATTTTTGTATATTCCCCTCCGAGTTTGTGTTTGGAGATAATTTGATTTTTTTTGGTAAACACACGACGAACATATACCTTTTTGTATAACCCTGTTATTTTACTTTTAATTATTGAATATTTTTAGTATTAGTTTTTTCCTTTTACATTTGAGACAATAACTCCATTTATGTTATGAGAAAAATTCTACAGAGTGGCAAAAAACGCTTTTTAGTTTCCGCAAACACTGCACATTTTGAATCTTTAATTTTTAAAACATAAAGAATCTTAGAAATGCCTTCACTTCTCTCCTGCATTTATTTAAGAAAAAAAAAAAAATGAAAAACTTGAATTAACATCAATATCCTCTCCCTGAACGATTGTCAATAGTCCTTGTGAAAGTATTGCAAATAGACTTGTCAATTCTTTTGTTTTTCTCGCTCGTGGGTTTGAGTTTATTTTTTCTTTTAATACCTAATCTTTTTTTAATCTCACTGGTTTCGCATATTTTGATATTTATTCATTCTCTCTCTTTGCTCCCTCGTCTCCTCTCTCTCTTCTCTCTAATATATATAATACTCTCTCTTTCTCTCTTCTCCCTTTCTCCCTCTGTCTCTCTCTCTATTCTCCCTCCTCCTTCTCTTTCTTATCTCTTTCCTCTTCTCTCTCTCTCCTTTTCCTCCTCTTCTCTCTCTTTCAACTCCTTCCTCGCCCTTACTATCTGAATCACTTACACGCCCATAGAATATCATACATTATTATTCAGGATTTTCTTTGTTATTCCTGTATCCAAATAATTTTTTTTACAACAGGAAACCAATAAAATTTTCTTTTGAATTTCCAAAAGAGCCTTACTTTTTTCTTAACTTTTTAATTTTTTTTTTCATATATTATTTAAACATTTTAGTTAATTCCAAAGTTGTCGTTTATCACATCGCATAAAGCAATCTTTATCGAAAATACATCATTCTTATGTTGTAGAACATATTTATAAATAAGAGAGAATACCTTATTCTTCGAAGGTTGTTGGCACAGAAATGAATAAAATATATATATAGAGCCTTCTTGCGTCATTTTATGTATTAGAAATATATGTTAGAATATATTATGACAGCACGAAACACCTCGCCCATCTTCCATAAGTTAAATCATTTTGTATTTCCCTACTTATTACATATAATCCTGGTTTTTTTTCTGTTTTCATGATATAACAAGAGCAAAACATTATTATATTTACCCTTATTAATTCTTTATTTGTTTGTTTTTACTAATCGTGGACCCACAAAAACTCAATTCTCGATAAACCAAGTGGATAATATTTTCTTACGAGACTGATTTTAATTTTCCAGGTCTTCGAGGTTTAATTTTAAATGACCAATTATAACCCTAAATCATTCATATCATAACCCCATTGTTCTAATCTCATAAACCAAATGATTACGCCTTACTTTATAAAATTTATTTTTAATTTCGAAACTGTGAATGTCTGTTATAGACGCTGGGATAATATCAACAACATTGCTGTATGCTTTTGGAAATACACGGCCGTTTTATTTAGGATATATATTGTGATAAATCGCTTAATCTCACCAAGTCATTCGGCGTCAGTCGGGCTTGGATATATTTTTTAATTTAATAAGCATTTTTCCATGTTAATATTTTTGGTTATATTTATATTTATGTCGTTGCAGTCTGTGCCTTTGTGTAATAATTTGATAAATCAATATCCAGTTTTGAGATACACCAAAACATCAGAACCATCTTTACCAACATAAGTCATTTATTATTAGTATTAAAAATAATATCATAAATTTTTTTATTTTTGTTGAGTTGAAATAACACATATAGACATATATTGACACACAACACTTAGGAAATTTAATTCTTGGAACTTGGAACATGTTTGAGTAAACACCATTCTGTAAGATTTTTATAGACTTCAGACAGGTGGTGAAGACCAAAACTAATCAAATAATATTGTGTTTGACTATTAAAAATACAAACCCATGAGAACCGTTCCCATTATATCTTTTAAGTTCATAATAAATATTCTTTGTATGTTTCGGCACATTTGTTAATTCTATCTCTCATACAAATAACCACATTATGAATTTTTAATTTCTTACAATATTTGACAAGTGTTGTAAATTTGTGGTGTATTCTTTCCAAATCTTTAAACCACTCATCATGCTCATATTTATTTATTAGAAAGATATAATCCATTACCCTTTTAGTTAATTTTACACTGTTGTGCGATTGAAGAAAGCATATTCCACTAACAATCTCGCTTTATCAGGCAGACCTTCAAAGTTTTTCAGCAAAATCTACAATTACATACCACTTCACTAATTTGTTTCTCCAACTCTTTGGTTATGTCTTTCAATTCTTTTTGAGCCTGGAGTTGAGCCTTCCTTTCCATTGGCAGTTTTCACCGCTGTTGAAATACCACCCGTCCAATGCTCCAACGCGGCATTAAACCAGCAATAAAGGAATTAGAATGGAGAAATACTGCCACTCGTCTGCTCTTATTGAATATTTTTTCAACATTGGTTTTGTCATTTTAAATTTTAAAGTGAGCCAGTATGATTCAAGATTTTAACCTGTTCTCTTGTGAGCAAAACCATCAATTCTTACTGCTCCTTTTTCTGACTCTGATTGTATTAACGTTAATTCGTCAAGGCTTTTGATTTTGAAACAAGATGATAGTTTATGAAAGATTATTTTTGATTAGGCATATACCTCAGTTTGGTACTTTGCCACTCTCTTATTTAGCAAAAATTACGTGAGACCTAATCATAACACATTATCTGTATTAATTGCAATTCTGTTTTCTTCCAAAAGCAAACAATATGTATCAACTTCTTTCACTCTCTCTCTTTCAATGTATAGGGTAGTTCCACTCGATAGACTTTTTGTTTTCCTCGATTAGACCGATTGACTCGGATTATAGTTTCCTTTTGAGCGCTCAGGTCAAAACGCATAGATTGTATACAAACTTTTTATGCTGTCATATCCAATAATAGGTTTCTTTATTTCCATTCTTTCAACACACCTTTTTGGTAAGACTTGTATGCTTCAGGCAAAATCATTTTTTTCGCCCACAATTAATTTCCAACTATCTCGCGTGGATAAAAATGTTCCATTCTAGAGAAACGCGAGTTGTTTTCACCTTAGCATTATCACTCAATGCCATATTCTTATCAGTTTTCGCGTAATCACGCATCTGGTTTTTTAAAAATGATCCACAGATATCGTGGCTTTCTTCCGAGAACACCTCAAATTCGATCGTGTAAGTGGTTTGGTTTAGTTTAACGTGTTGACATCTTCTTTTGGAGGTATGATACCTGAGTGGTTTCTTTGAGTTTAAGTCTTCTATCAAACATCTCTTCTGTTTTTAAGATTAGGAGTATATTCACTGATTAACCACTCCATTTCCTCAATTACAATTTATTCTGTTCACCAAAAGCACTATACCAACACCAAGCAATGCTATTTTCAATTATCATTCCTTTTGTAGTTGAAATCTTAATTTTAAGACGCATACGGAACTTTATCATGATCACAAAATCCAAATTACTTTAAGAGGAAACTGCCACAGTAAACTATTAACTGCTTTTGTGTCATCAATTATATGCTCCTTTCCTTTGAGTATATTCCAGGCATCTGTTGGTTGTTCCGTTGTACATATCAGGAATAAAAACCTTCGCACAGCCCCTTTCCATTCTATAAATGAATGTATATAGTGTAAATTTCAATCATTTCAGATAACAGCAGAGAAACATAATCAACCGCTTCAACTCTTGTGTTCCAATGTACAAACGAACACTATCAAACATTTTCCAGAAGAAATGCATTTACGAGTGTAGCGTTTGTGTTATTCCAGCCTTTAGTTGAAATTTAAATTTACACACAAAGAAACTTTTCGGATTAGATTCAAAATAGTTGTTGATTATTTATTTGCAAAACTTTTTGTACCATTTGCATTCAGTCCCTGGTTCCATTATTGCATTTACCTTGAAGTAATTCTTCTTTTTTAGTGGAGTTTGAGATGATATAGTATGATCCAATCATAGATACTATCAATTGCTTCCATAACTTGTATTTATTTAGGAAAAAAGTGTTTAAAACTTTTGAAACCCTGCTCCAAGTATTCGATTACTTTTTTTGTCGTTCTTGGGGAGACAACTGAAGTTTTGCCTTTTTAATTTCTTTATTGCTTGTAATTTATGAGATTCCTTTTTGGGCATCTTTTTATACTCTTTATAGCAGCCTGCTACATTTTACCCACAGCAGAAGCAGTTGAAACCAATTAGAGTCTTTATGTTTTAGAATAGTTGAACCGATACCCATTTAGAGTATCCATTATCGCATCTCTCTAAATTGATGTCCGACACCCCTTTGTCTCTTAGGTTTTATAGTAATCCTCTACCAAGATACATACCTTCGCCTTGTAGTATGGGGAAAGGAACATCGCGTCCCCTGTAATTATTTTTATTTTCCGCAACTCGTGTTTCCTCACAATAACCATCGTATTATTTATTGGAAAACTTTCACGTAGGTTGAATTCCTTCATAGATATAACTTCTCAATTAAAAGAAATTATACGATTATCTGGTCGGTTATCCTAAATTTACATCTGTGTATGGTTCTTTGCCCTTGACACAGGGAGATAAAACCAAATTTTTGGGGTTCCATATTGAATTTATAACCAATTGGGGTTGAGTATGCGCTGAATGAAAATATTGTATTTGTGTTTATTACATCATTATAAGCCCATCAATCAAATCACAGTGATTAACACCGAATTTATTCGCTAGAGGATATTGAAATGACATTATCACTGTAAACGTCCCTTAGTTCAAATCTTTTTTGAGGAGAAACGCCAATAATCTCTAACAATGAATTATCAATTGTGAAATCACCTTGTAAGTTATTTTTAAGTTTATCGTTGATTTTTGAGTATGTTTTTGAATGTCTATAACAATATTTTTTGGTTCATCACCTGTCTTTGCCATAAGACGAGCAATTTCGGAAGATATTTGAGAAAATCTCATATGCATCAGGGTGGCTGTTATCGTTTTGTATCCACTTCCGCGGATTATAACTAAACTTGTCATTTTTATTTCCGTTATATTAAATAAGGTATTTAGTTTCCATAGACAAATAAAGATGCCATCATATTCCTTTTGTTGTGTCAAGTTTGTAGTGGGTATGGGGAATGAAGAATGTGTGGTTCGCTTGTTGTGAAATTGAAACTAAGGATTGTGGCTTCTCATCTTATTTAATATGAGATAAAATGTCTTTATAATTGGGATATTTATTAATTTATTATTATGTTCATCAACTGGTCTAAAATTGCTGATGCTTCAATTAAAACAATTGTTATTTCCAAGCCTTCTTACTGCCTAACAACAATAACAGTCCTATTAACTAATTGTGATGGGTCGAATTTGGAACAAACTTAGCACTTGAACAAGGATAACTTAAAAGCCCTGAATAATGTGTTTCTCCTTCTCATTCTCTACTTTTTACCAGAAAAGAATAACCCTCATAATCAAACAAGAGTGTTTCAGCAGATTCAATATATAACTATATCATCATCATTTTTCATATCCAATGGTTTATCAATATAACTTTGATTCATCCCTCACAGTTTGAACCTTGTTCTTCCATCTTTTGTGAGAAGAAACATTAATCCTCGGATGTTAGTTTGACAGGAGGTTGAGCAGAACTCAAGAACCTTAATTCATCATTAAATATCAATACCTTTTCTTGAAACAAGAATGAAATATTTGCTTGGTTGTTCTGTTTGGAATGAGTCCTGCTTTGGTTTTTTTGAATCCGCTGAATATTGCATTTGTTTTGAAGAGCATTCACAATATAATCAGGGGGTCGATTTTTCTTCTTCCAGTTGTTGTAATCCTTCATCATCATATTCTAAATTCTCCTAATATGCTCTAAATTCTTCCTCCGTGCTTTGACTGAAAATCTTTTAACATTTGGAGCTTTTCTCGGAGTATATTTTTTGTGGGGAACTGTGGAACATCTAATAATTTTTTCTTGGGAATGTTTTAAAAGTGGTTGTAAAAAATTTCTCCTTGTTTTCTTTCAAAGTGCTCTTCACCCGTTAGTTTTTGTCTGCGTTTCTTCTTTATGTTTCGCTGTTGTTTTGCAACTTTTTGAAAACCAACTCTTGATGTTCCCCTAAATATTCTTGGCTTCTTTCTTTCGCATCCATTTTTTATTGAAAAATATATTTATATCTCATTCTTGTTTCACAATAATATTTATATTTTTCAGTCGTAGTGTTTCATGTAATCCCCAAATTCCTTTTTACTATATACCTGTAGAAGCATTGTCTCTCCAAAATATTGTTAAAATATCTATTGAATTTAACTTGAATTTAAAATAAAAGTATTAGCATTGTTTCTGATGGAAGCGACGAGGAAGTTGAAAGTACGATTGACTAAGATAAATACAATTACAAGAAGAATGTTTCCTCTCGTGGTAGTAAGCCTGTCCATTACCGTTGGTTTCTCTCAATTAACACAATCATCAAAAAGATAAGCGAGGTTTCTTATTTGGATTTATCCAAAATCTTGGGGAGACGGTATAAATCATCCGTATTATCCTAAAGAATACAAGTTATCGGTTTTGAATTTCTTGTTTACATCTCTGTGTATCACAAAAAGTTGTATTATATCTTCAATGTTATTAATCATTTAGGTTTTTTTGAAGTTTCAATAAACCGATTATATCTTCTTTTTGAAGTCAGCATTAAACCTTGTTGAGAGTAGTTGATATTCTTGGTTGAAAACTCGACTTGTGAAATTATTAAATTTATCATAATCTAAAAGTTTGGAGTGAGGAGCATTTTAAAAGTAAGCAGGTTTTTCCACATGCACTTGAACCAATATGAGGCATCTAATGAATTTGGGAGATTTTTTATGATTGTTAAAATTTTATCTTATTTTCGCGCAAATGGTAAAAAATCATTTCCATTTTATTATATTTTTGGAAAACAGGTTTATTTAATTTTATCATTGGCTTTTTTAGAATCTGTATTTTATCTAAGTTCAGGGTTTAAATTTCAAGATAATCCATTAATTTTATTTATGGGCAATATCTTGTGTTTGATATTTCCCTGAAAATCAATCCATAGAATAATATATAACAACAATCCTTTGAACATTCTCTAATCGTTCAGTTTCTTCCCTTGTATAGGAAAGGTGTGTTATCCCCTCATACCTTTACATTCATTTCTCTTCAATGCTTGTTAAGTAATTCATTTTTGTAATCTTAAAAAAGAATTATTTTGTTTCCTTTTTATATTTTTTATTATCATTTAAATTAGAAGACTGATCACAGAATATTACATTGTTTATAGGCTTTTGACTCTGTGTTTAATCCCGTCTTTCACACGAGGACAATTTCAAATTTGTCATATGGAGACTCAGGGAATTCACGAGCTAAAATCGAAGTAAACTATTCATATTTATTAAAGTAAAACTTTACCTAAACTGAATTCATCTTCGGATATATGCATCTCGATACTTGTCCAGAATCATCTATACTTTCATAACTATCGTTTGAACACAAACTCTCGGGTATCATAACCATGCGTTTGAATGGCAAACTCTCGTATCATAATCACTCTCATAATCTTACAAATCTTCAGTTGAATATTTACTCATATTTAATTAGTAGAAAAACATTAACCATCGAGTATCTATATACTTTTTTTTTCCATAACAGATTCAACTGCTACATTTTTTAATATTAAGGTAATTTTAAAATGATCCTTAACTACAATTGAACAAATGTTCATTTCACTGATATGTTTAACATCCTTGTATTTCATCAGGATTTATATTTCTTTGAGGTTGTTGATAAAAAATACAAATTTCTCGCTTGCATATTACAGATGGTCTTATCTTTTCTTTCTAAGCTTCATCCAG
>JAXMNL010001401.1:3572-18636 GCA_035128595.1 Eptatretus atami
CAGAAAGTGAGACAGAGACTACCTACAGTATCCCAGCTCAGTTAAACTCTCTGGCTCGCAAGCAGTTTTGCTTACTTTATATACTTTTTCCTGCTCATCTGTTTTCATGATTTCCCCAACTTCCTTCAGGTTTATATTTCCTTTCTTAGATATTGTTTTCTTTGAAGACAATAACATCCCAGCACTGGTTCCCCCTCCCTGGCCTGGCAAAGCAATTGATCTTTTTCACAAACATTGTGATGCTGTTATTGGTCAGGCAGATCTTTATCACAATATTTATTATCTTCTCATTCTATTGCAAGATGTACCCTTTTTGACCTGTACCAAAACAGTGTTGATTTATGATCGGCCTTCCCGAGCTAAAGGCTCAAAGAATGTTTTGTTACAAAGGCCCAAGAAGCCAGAATGTTTGGCTGCGAGAGAGAAGAGAGAGCGAGAGAGAGAGAGAGAGAGAGAGAGAGGAGAGAGAGAGAGAGAGAGAGAAGAGAGAAAGAGAGAGGAGAGAGAGAGAGAGGCTTGATTACCAAATCTAAAGCTGTAGCTTACTGAGAGCTTTTAAAATCTTGGCTTTTCTATCAATTCAGCATTTAAGTAAAAGGTAATCCTTACTGACAAATGGCTGCTTCTCCAATCTTCTGGGGCTGGGTCAACAGCTCCACAGATCACACGTCGACAAACAGCGTTACTCGTAAGTTTACTCATAAGTCGAAACACGTCCGAGGTAAGGTTTAGCGTACCAGAAACTTTTTCTTACCTTTGAGTAACTGTTGTAGGCAGGTTACGCGATCGTTGACACACGTCCACACACGCTACTTGTAGTTACTCATAAGTCGAAACACGTCAAGTAATGGTTACGTAAGTGTTCCGCAGACTCCTTGGTTTTTTTTATTTTTTTTATCTTCGGGTAGGACGGTGGGATCAGCTGGTGGTGGGGGGGGTGGGTTTCGATTTCTAGTGGCCAAGAGATGCCAAGAGTAATCTGAAAAATGTTAAAAGTAGTTACAGGGTGTGAGGAGCGGATTTTGGTCATTTTTGGTGAACATGCGAGGGGCGAGCCGTGTAGGTTGTGCTGGAATCGGTGCGGACTGTTGGGCCGCGAGCGTAGAGAGGATCGAGAGGCGCGAGGGATGTGGAGGGTGGGTGCGAGAGGGATTGGCGTGGTGGAGAGGAGCGTTGTCCAGCAGAGCTGGCAGAAAAGGAGTGGAGGGTGTGTTGGTGAAGATACGAAAACAAGCGCGATGTTGTTGTGTCGTTCAGGGTTCAAGAATGAATTGTTGCAAGGTGACCGGTTGGCATCGCATTTGTGGTATTGAACAATGCCATGGAAGAACACGCGAAGGACAGATGATGAAAATGGCGGAAACTACAACGGGAAGTCGGGGTACAGTGGCGGAGTGGCCTCCACCGAGGCAAACAGTGTTGTATTTTTGTATAGTTATTGATTATTATTAGCTGTTTTTTTTTGTGGTATACTCGTTGTCGATGGGGGGCTCGTTGAAGTTGAGAGCTTAAAACAGCACGCACAGCAGGGGCATGAGAGGCAGTAGAAGGGCGGGAGTGGGAGGGACAAAAAAACAGTGGAACAGATCATTAGGAGATCTGTGGAAGGGAAGAGGCGATGGACGGGGTAGCATGGGGAAGAGAAAGATGGAGCATTACAGGGACTTTCAGGAAGCGAAAGCAGGGGAATTGAAGGAGAAGTGGGCTTGGTGGATTATCGGGGGAGAAAAGGTCGAGGATTTGGATGGGGGATGGATAAGAGGTGGTGGTGAACAGCTGTTTTTAAAGCCTGGAGGGAAGAATGGGAAAGAATAGAGTGAAGGGAGTTTTATTTCCAAAGGCGGGAAAAAAGAGGAATGAAAAGAGTGAAGGTGAGCAGTGATTCGTGAATTTTGTAGTTTTAACCAAAGGGGGTTGTTGGTGGACCTAAGCGCCACTGTGGAAATTGGTGGGGAAAATGCAGAGAGTAGAGGGGGGGGGGGGCACGGCGGAGAGGAGACGGTAGAAGACAGAAAGACCACCGACCAACCCTGGCGGGTGATTGAAGTGAGAGGCCCAAAGACAGCTTCATGCGGGAGAGGTACCAATGATCCGAAGATGCCTTGTTTCGACCCAAGTGAAGCCGAGAAAGGTGGGAGGGCAGGAGCACCAGCCCAGAGGGGAGAGCAGGACTCCATCAGCTACGGACAAAAAGCTTTGTAGTGTCAGAGCTCAGAGTATCCCACTGATAGGTTCGGATTGGATCCCGGACCTGAAACCAAAATCGGAATGGCTTGTTTTTGTCACTGCGTAACTCACCACCATAGATTATCATAACTTCGTCACAACCTTTTGAAACATTGGTGCTGCAGTATGTGTCGTTTTTTTACCTACCTCTCAACGGGTGAAAATAACTTTTGAAAAATGCTCAGTAATCTGGATTCGGATCTTCACCAAAATCGAATCGATTCGTCCAATGTCAGCACGGCACCCAACCTGTCCATTCGAATTTCGTCCCACAACTTTTTGAGATATCCTGTTCACCAGCGAGACAAATACACAGACAAGGGTAAGAACACAATTGGTCCGTCACCTCGTGGCGGAGGTAAGACTCTTGTGTATTAATTCCTGGAGGAACCCTTCTTTGGATTGAAAAAGGACGAGAAACAGCTTCGGGTGACAAGAAAGGCCTTTAACCATGCGATGGAATTGAAACAGAGACAGCGTGGAAGACATCTCCAAGGCTGTCCCCACGTTAGGCATCGTCTGCAAGCTCTCGTCATTACTACTGTCAATGTGATGGAGGGGTATTAAAATAATTATTTTTTTAATTGGAACGTTTTAAAATTTAATTTCAAATCAGAATCTTCAAGAATTTTATTTTTTTCATGGAAACAAGTCAGATGGATAGATTTTTACCCATGTTAATAAGTGGTGATATTACGAGCTGTAATCAGGGTAGCCATCTCAACACAATAATCACCACTCCACGTCCAAGCTCTTTCAGAATGACTCATTTTACTTGAGCACTCCGAGGGGTCGAAGGTCATAGTTTGGGAAGTACTGTACAGTATAAAACCTGTAGCACATCACAATGAGAAGTGGCATAACTAAATTTAACACAAAAAATAACTTCACCACCGTAATCTGCAGTTTGTGGTGGAAAGGGTGGTTAAAAATAAACTTGGCTTTCCAAAGTAACAGGTTTAACCCCGACACATTGGTCCAGTGGGAAGAATGTTTTCATCACCGGGCAAAAAACCCACAAACAAACATGTTCCATTGGCTGGACACTTGTGGTGGATGGTCTGAAAGCTGCAAACCTCAATGTAATGTTTCATAAAGTTTTATTAAACAACACGAAACAAATAAACAAAAATTAAACCAATGTCACCCGCAGGGTGACCGTATCTTGCCATAGAAGGTGACCATGGTGTGACTTCTTAAGGTCACAGTCGAGGTGAACAGAGCTGCTGATCCAACTCAGGAGCGGGACTCCTTGAGGATATGTGCCTGCTACGAGAGAGTGTCCGATGAGAATGCGTTCTAAAAGCAAGAGGTAAACATGGGACAAATATGCGTTTTGGCTCAAACGTCACCAAATGCGTCATAATGTCTCAAGCTTGACATATCTAGAAAGCACTCATCGAGGTGGTTCAAATTTGAGGTACTACACGATATGGTTCCCTAAAACTTGGAAAATTTGACCTGGGGCAAAATATGTTTGACCTTAGGCGCTAACAATGAAGGTCAAGGCCAATCGCCACCAAAAATTAATCAGCTGAGCCGCCAGACCCATGAACTAATTCCCCATGAAAGTTTGAAGACGCTCCGATCAAAATTAGTAAAATAAAATAAGGGTTTCGTCGACCCCCAGAGGTGTTGCGACAAAGTTGACTTTGACTTTGACCTTGAGACCTTCAAATTTTTATGCGCTGAAAAGGACCTCTATAGGGCCTCTGAATGATGTGAAAGTTACAACAAAATTGTCCAAATGATAATCGTGCTCTGGCAAGAGTGATTTATACGTGATTACAGACAAAAAAAAAAAAAACAAAAAAAAAGAAAACATGAGGGTCAGGCCAATCGCCACCCCAAAACTTAATCAGCTTGAGCGCCAGACCAGGTGGGAAACCCTAATTCCCATGAAGTTTGAAAGACGATCCGAATTCAAAAATTACTCAAAAAATAAGGGTTTCGTCGACATCCCCTGATTGCGACAAAGTGACCTTGACCTTTGACCTTGACCCTACAAAATTTTATGGCACTGAAAGGGGAAACCTCTAATAGGCCCTCTGATTGCGAAGTTACAAAAATTTCCCAATGATAATGTGCTCTGCAGAATTTTTATACGTGATTGAACAGACAAAATAAAAAAATAAAAAAACATACACCTTGACTAACATATCTTGCAAAACTTTCGTTTGGGCAAGAAAAAAGAACACATGTTTCATTAACATTTTAAACCATTCAATATGAACCAACTAAATCACAATAACAACTTTTTTTTTGGAGGGGGAGGGGTAGGGTTTGCATGAGCTAATGTAGTAGAAATGAAGAAGTTTAACCCAAAATTTATTTGCCAATAAAGCAAAGGAAAGAAAATTGCAGAATTTTGTTTTTTTACAAACAACCTCGAAAATGACATCACAATACAGGATTATTCCGGCCCAACTGTGGTTCTGTCATCCAATCACCAAACGTTAATGGAGGACACGAGCTTGGTATTCAGGCCAGGTTGGGTACCTGTTTTGCCAAGCGAAATGCCATCGGAGTGTAACGCAGCAACACGGGGTGGTCACCATGAAACAATTTATCACACCGGTGGAACGCATTTCCATCGATTCTGGATATTCTGGACACAAAGGCAAATGAATAACTTGCACGAGGAAAGTGCAATAGAGATCAACCAAATGCATGCAACGAACAACACTGTAGGTTTCAACTTGTACTGCTCTCATATACCCTGCGCAGAGGTCGCATGAAGCTGGGGATTGACGTCACATGTAACAATCGACCGAGCCCTTTCGGAAGGTTTCCCCCTCGTCTTCTTTTTCTTCGACCCACCGCTTTCCTCTGCTTAGGCTTGGATGCTCCAAGTCCACATTGTCGTTCTTCTCCTCCAAGTCCACATTGTCGTTCTTTCTCCTCCAAGTCCACATTGTCCGTTCTTGCTCCTCCAAGTCAACATTGTCCGTTCTTCTCCTCCAAGTCCACAATTGTCGTTCTTCTCCTCCAAGTCCACATTGCTCGTTCTTCTCCTCCCAATCCAACCATTGTCGTTTCTTCTCCTCCAAGTCCACATTGTCGTTCTTCTCACTCCACGTCCACATTGTCCGTTCTTCTCCTCCAACCACTTATCGTTCTTCCTCCTCCAAGTCCACATTGTCGTTCTTCCTCGCTCCAAGTCTAACATTTCGTTCTTCTCTCCAAGTCTACATTGTCGTGTCTTTCTCCTCAAGTCTACATTGTCGTTCTTCTCCTCCAAGTCCACATTGTCGTTCTTCTCCTCCAAGTCCACCAAATTGTCCGTCTTCTCCTCAAAAGTCCACGATTGTCCGTTCTTCTCCCTCCAAGCTCCACATTGTCTTTCTTCTCCTCCATAGTCCACATTGTCTTTCTTCTCGCTCCAAGTCCACATTGTCGTTTGTTTCCTCCAGTCTCACATTGTCCGTTCTTCTCCTCTCAAAGTCCACATTGTCGTTCTTCTCCCTCCAAGTCCACATTGTCTTTTCTTCTTTCCTCCAAGTCACATTGTCGTTCTTCCTCCTCCAATCACATTGTCGTTCTTCTCTCCAAGTCCACATTGTCGTTCTTCTCTCTCCAAGTCACATTGTCATTCTCTCTCCAAGTCCACATTGTTGTTCTTCTTTCTCCTCCAAGTCTAACATTGTCCTTCTTCCCCTATAAGTCCACATTGTCGTTCTTCTCCTCCAAGTCCACATTGTCGTTCTTCTCCTCCAAGTCCACATTATCGTTCTTCCTCTCCAAGTCCACATTGTCGTTCTTTCTCCTCCAAGTCTACTTGTCGTTCTTTCTCCTCCAAGTCTACATTGTCGTTCTTCTCCCTCCAAGTCCACATTGTCGTTCTCTCCTCCAAGGCCACATTGTCGTTCTTCTCCTCCAAGCCACATTGTCGTTCTTCTCGACTCCAAGTCCACATATCGTTCTTTCTCCCCTCCAGAGTCACATTGTCGTTCTTTCCTCCAAGTCCACAATGTCCGTTCTTCACCTCCAAGCCTACATTGTCGTTCTTCTCCTCCAAGTTGCATTGTCGTTCTTCTCCTCCAAGTCCACATTGTCCTCCACATATCTTCCTCTTTCAGACAAACGACGTAACAGAAATGCAGGGTTGAATATCTGCGAAGAAACAGACCGGACAACAGAGCTGCAGTGAAAAGCAGGGTAAGAAAAAAAAACCACCGTGTTCAAGAAACTGAAGAAGAAACAGACAGATACAAGAGTTTCTGCAGATAACGAGGTAAGCAGAAACACACCGTGCGAAAACAAACTGTAGAAGAACAGAACCTCGACTTGGACGGGCCCGCAAATGTAATACGCGCGGACACGTCAGCCGAGGAGGTTGAGGAATGAAGAAACAGTTCAGTTCTGATTGGGGACATGAACTGTGAATGTTTATTGCCACTTTAGTGAACATGAGAACTTGAGCCGCCATGATATGCTTTGTGGATCAACGAGTCCTCGGGTGCATCCTCAGCTGTGAGAAGATTGAACACGAGCTGTGCTCAGGAGGATCTATTGCCAATTTATGGGACATGTTCTGTTTTCCTGGTTGCATCTCATGAAAAAGTGAGTTTCAAGCGAAGCTCAAGCATGAATATCTCAAACTTCAAGATGTTGCAAGCTCGCATTCAAGCGGTCCTTCGAGGTGGACAAGGTGATACTTGTGGACAGGTTGTTAAGGACGATTTCAAGACATTTTCGAGTTTGTGGCAGTGGTTTTGAGAAGTTTTCAATGCCAAAATTATGATGGCAATGAGTAATCGATGCCGTTGCAGCAAGGCAAGGTTCAGGATGCCCTCCCCCACCACGAACCCGGGTTTCCTCAGATCTTTCAACAAGCCAAAGGCCAAGGGTTCATCCACACCAAAGATGGCTGCAATTATCCAAGGCAAATGATTCTGCTTCCAGTTCCTCTCCTGTGTTCCATGAGTCAGAAACATCAACAAAGAATGAAAAAAATGACCGTGTGAGGTCCTGATGGGCCTCAATCATCAGAATTGAATTGAATCAATCAAGATTAAGGCTTTGCAAATAACATTGGAATGAATTAGAAGGAAGAGATTCCATTTCTAAGAAGTTTCAGAAAATGGAGCGGCTTCTTCAAAAACAAGAATGATCAAGCGGATATCCATTGGTGTCAGTGCATCTTACTCTCTCCGAGACGCTCGTATGGAAGACAAGGGCAGTGAGAAACACAACAAAGGATGAACTGAAGAATTGAGTACCTGTGCTCATGTTGATGCTTTAGTTTTGTTTCTCAGTGTAATGTGTCTTCGCTCTTCATTTGGGTGTTCTGGAGGACAAAGTATCCTTTTCAAGGATTAAGAAAGAGTGTTCTGCCATTGCAATAGTATGGTTTTTCTTTAAAAGTTTGAAATGTTTTGGTTTTACTGGTGGCAAACTTGGCAAAAGTCTCCAGTTTGTTATGAGTTGTATTGTTTTTTATTGGGGTTGTATGTGATGTGGCATTACTGTTAGCAAATGTTGGGTTCATTCCGGGTTTGGCTCATGTTGTTGCACGACAATCCAAATTGGAATCTTGTGTGAATTCTTTCACTCGAATGTTATTGTGTACTTTAACTGAAACTCTTTGTAATGAGAGGTGGTGGACATTCAGAAAGTGTATGCATGTTTACATCGTCATCTCTCACAATTTATGAACAATAACTTGATTCTTCTTTCGCAGTTCCCCCTCAATGTTGAGATCCTATAATGGTGAAATGTTGTTTGGCTTGGTTTAACGTCCAACTTTGTACTTGTTTGAAATGCACTCTGGTGAAAGTTTAATTTATTTATTTGGTCAATTTTTGTGACATTTTGAGATCGAATGCACAGGGTTAATTAAAGATACTAGTGCATGCCCGTAGGTGCGGTGCCCGTAGGTGGTGTGCCCTAGGGTGCAAAACAAAACAAAACAAAAACTTTCAAACCGCTATGCCAAGAAACACCAAGCACAGGCCGGTTTCCTTCGCTCCACCGTGCCCGTACATGCTTCCTCTCAACGCGTGCCTGTACCACAGAAGTTGCTTCTCTCGAAAGAAATCTGTATCATCCGTATCGAGCAAGGTTTGCGATTCTCACGGTGAGCCTGCTCTAGTCTTGCACGGTGTACGTCCTGATGGTGCAGGGCATCCTTACTTGCCGGTCTTTCTCGACTGGTGAGGGATTTCTTCTGCCACGACGCCTTGCCTTCGCGTTCAGTGTTGGTCTGCCAAGCGAGCAGTTTCGTTCTTCATCCGTTTTCAGCTGCACGACACCTTGGTCACGCGCGTAGCGTCGCGTGTCAAGCGAGCAGCTCGTCTTCATCCGTTTCCTCCTTCTCTGCCCCGGCGCCTTGCCTCGCGTTCAGTGTTGTCTGCCAAGCGGCAGTTTCGTTCTTCATCCGTTTCAGGCTGCAACGACACCCTGTACGCGCGTGCGTCGCGTTCAAGCGAGCAGCTCGTTTTCAATGCGTTTCCTCTGCACGGCGCCTTGCCTCGCGTTCAGTGTTTGTCTGCCAAGCGAGCAGTTCGTTCGTTCATCCGTTTTCAGCTGCACGGACGCCTTTTCTCGCGTTCAGTGTTGTCTGCCAAGCGAGCAGTTCGTCCTTTCATCCCGTTTCTTTCTTCTGCACGACGCCGTTGGCCTCGCGTTCAGTGGTTGTTCTGCCCAAGCGAGCAGTTCGTTTCTTGCATCCGTTTCTTCTGCAACGACGCATTGCCTCGCGTTTCAGGTGTTTGGTCCTGCCAAGCGAGCAGTTTCGTTTCTTCATCCGTTTGGAGCTGGCACGACGCTTGTCATGTCGCGTTGCGTTGCGGTGTCAAGCGAGCGCTCGTGCTTCGTCAGATTCCATTGCGCGTGCCGACGCGCGCTTCGTTCCTTGTAGTCTCTGTCGTAAACGACGATTGGATTGGGGCATTGTGTTTAATAAAATCGAGGAAGAGTAAGAATCGAGAAAGAAAGGAAACAAGTAAGTTCGATAAATCAAGAAAAAAATCGAGAAAGAATACCAGTAACGTCACTGCTGATTGGGGTATTGGGTTTAGAAATCGAGAAAGAAATCGAGAAAGTACAGTAAATCGAGAAAGAAGAGAATCGAGAAAAGAATAGCAGTAATCGCTAAACTATCCGGAAGTGAAGTCCTCACCTGGTCCGGAAGTTTCGCAATATGGCAGTTACGATTATTCCGCAATTTATTCTTAATTGGCCAAATTATTCAAATTAGCGCCAACTTATTTTGCCTTTTCCCAATGTCATCGCAAGGAAAACACAGAAGAGGAAAAGGAAAGAGGAGAAAAAAAAAACGTGCAAAAAAATATATTTACTTCCTGCTGATCGGAGCATCCAGCAAACGCTGGATGTTCCCCATAGTATTAATGCACCGGTCTAATATGAAAAACGATCATAACTTGGGCCATTGTGTTTTCATATACAAATGCGACATACTAATCGAGAAATTATTAGAATCCACGAAAAAAAAACAGTGCAAAAAAATATTACTTCCTGGGTTCGGAGCACTAACCAGCACTCTGATGTTCCAGGAAATTTATATCAAAAACCGTCTAATATGAAAACGATCGGATACTTGGGCCATTGTGTTTTTCTATAAATGCGCATAACAATCGAGAAATTATTAGAATACACGAAAAAAACGTGCAAAAAAAATAATTTACTTCCTGGTTCGGAGCAGTACCAGCACTCTGAATGTTTCCGAATTTATACAACAGTCCTAATTGAAAACCGATCATAACTTGGGGCCATTGTGTTTTATCTATAATGCAAAAAGAAATCGGAGAAATTATTAGAATACCGGTCATCACTCTCTGAAGCCCGGTAACGTTGTAACCCGTTATGGGGACGCGGCTGGAGGGTTCCTTCCCCATTCGGCGCACGTCCCACGCAACAACGGTGTCTTGCATTGGTTTGGTAAAATAAAATGGCCATAACTTGGGAAGCATGTGTCCGATTAATATCAAACTTGAAAAGGCACAGTTCTCGGTCCCCAAGCAATTATATCTGGCAAAGTTTCAATTAAGATCGGAACAGAGGTTGTCGAGAAACAGCGTCTCACACACACACACACACCACACCACACCACATCACACACACAACACACACCCACACACACAGCACAGACACAAACACACACCACACACAGAATCACAGACACCACAGAGATTGCCTGGAACATTTAGATAGATGTTCTGGCTACGAGTTGATTCTTTACGGTTGATTTCTTCAGAGATTTGTAATGACCTCTTGTGAATCCTGCGTTTTGTATTTTTTCATTCATAAATAAATTGAAAAAGCCTTTGGCGGCTCCGCCTCAAGACTCTGCAACCTACAATTGGAGAGCTTGAAACACTGAAGAGGTTCCTCCCACCTTAATACCGTTGGGAGATGATGATGCGACAGTGGAGACGTCAATAAGAATTGAATTTTGTTGACAGGTGTTTCGATTAGACTGTTCTTCTTCATTACTCATTCACTTTGTGCGAATTTTCACCTGATGACGAAAGAAGAACAAATACCAACATTGAGAGTCGGCTGTAATTTTGGGGTTCATGACAAAATCAGAGAAGGCCAATCTATGCCTGCAGCTCTTGTCACAGACCACTGTGTCGAAAATCTGTGCTTCAGACAAATGAGAACAGATATACTTGCTCAGTGGCAACTGATCCAGAGATATACTTCAATCTGTTGAAGAAACTTCAGACGAATGGGACAAAACCTGCATATGTAACACGGTGTCATTCTGCATTGAAGAAGGCAAACCTACTCAGTGCTGGCTATGGCTGGGAACCGATAGCATCCCTCCAGAATTGGGATGATCTCCGACCACTTAGAACAGAAGGTTGATTAGCCAAAGATCCCTTCCATGAAACTTGTGGGATTACCCAAGGAGGCCAAAAAGCCATCCATGGCAGTGCTGTGAATGTGCCTCCAAACTGATGCAATCTGTTCAATGCTACATCGATTACCACACAGATGCTGAGGTTGTGCCTCTCAACTTAAGCGATAACTTGTGTAGGCACGACATGATACGTATAATGTTGTTTACGGCTGTGGAAATCACCATTCAAGGTTCCCGTAGAGATGAGTATTTTCTGAGTACAATGTATAGTTAGCACCCCAAACCCGTTTTGTTTAGCCAGGGATTAATGTGTTCATTTTCGGGCTGCGACACTTTGGAGTCAGTCGTTTTTATTTTCTCCTATCTTTTTATTTCAAAATAAAAACTATAACGAGGACGCTCGGTGGGGCTTTTTGCGCCATTCTTCTCCGCGCTTGGTGTGAGGGGAAGAGAAGCGGGGGAGGGGCAGCTGGCGCTCGATTGGTGGATGCGCGGTGTACGCGGCCCAGGGAGGAGGAACGCCCTCTTCGAGACCTTTCTCGAAGCGCCTCGAAGGGGGTGGAGCAAAGAACGGGGCGGAGCAACAGGGGCGGAGCTCGAGGAAATTACAAGTCGGAGACGTGGGGAAAGCAGTTTTGCTGGATGCTTCTTGCTTCGTGTTGCCTCGTCTTCCGGGCCGCTCGTCCTGGTGGCCGTGGCCGGGTCTTTTGTGGGGCGTTGTACAGACCCCGCCTGCGGGAAGAGAGCGTCGCTTTCCCCCTCTTCCCATACTTCGGGCTCCCGTCCCCTCCCCTATCCCGCTGGAGATAGTGCGCCGACACTCGGTCCGTGGCGTCGAGTGACCAGCAACGTGCAGGCGCGAGGCCCGCCGGAGAGGCATGAAGGCGCGGCGGGTGCGGTAAGGCGACGCCACGTGGGGGCACAAAGCTGGGAGGGGGTGTCAACGGCTGTCGGGCCCGCAGTGGAGGCGGGTGGGACAGGGCAATTCGGGGACGTGTTGGGCGAGGGTGTGACAGAGAAGTGACGGTGACAACAGGGGAAAAATTAGTGGGGTGACCGAATGTTTGTTTTTGGGGGGAAAGAAAAACCGAAAAATAAAAAGAACGAGGTGACTACGAGGGAAATAAAAATAGTGGTTGATAAGGGAAGAGACGGAAATAACAGAAGACACGGGAGGTAGAAACGATAGAGGAGGGACGGCACAGATGAAGGACGGGGGTAAAGACGAACACACACACACGGAGGTGTGGAGATAAATGGGGGTGAGCTCGCGAGCGTGTGGGGACCCGGTGCGAGCCAGCCGGATAGCCCTCCTCCAGGAACGGAGGGGAGGGGAGTTTTGCCCCCTTGAAGCGATTCACGACCAGGTGGGTTCGGTCGTTGCTTGCGAGTCGAGGAGGAGTGCTGCGGAAGGGTGCCACTGAGGAGCTTTGGGGGGTATAGAGGCCCCGGAAACCCTTGGCGGTTGACACTAATCCCCGTGGTGGTTGTCACCGGTGTGTGTTGGTGCAAGGTGGTGAGTGCGACCCCGGTGTATGGATGAGACCCCGTGTGTGGAGGCCGACCCGGTGTGTGAGTGGTGTGGTGGCATGTGTGCCGGAGAGCGTGCTTTCCCCAGCGTGCCGTGTGGTGAAAGGGGCAGCCGCAGGTGAGAGACCACGTGCCGCGCAGGAACGGCATGCGTGTGCGAACAGCGTGGTGGGAGTGAGGCATCGTTTGTGGAGTGAGACGACAGCGGGCGAGTGCCCCCGGTGTGCGAGGTGGTATGGTTTGTGTGAGGGGAAAACGGCAACGAGTGAGTGAGCGGCCGAGTGTGGAGGAACAGGTGTGAAAGGTCGCTGTGGTGAAAAGGGAGCATGAGGTCCGGCATGCGTGAGCATGCAGCCGCGTCTCTCCGGTGGTAGCGTGATGGAGTGGTGTGTAGCGTCGTGACAACCAGGTGTGCGTGGGGTGGAATGCGACGGAGACGGCCGACAGGAGAACGAATTGCGGATACCGGGCTGTAGCTGTTTCGGGCACCGCGCCGGGTTCACCCAGCAGCGGAGCTGCGAGGTCCGTTGCTGTGCAAACGCACGAGGCTGCCACGTGCTCCGCTTGCGGGAGTGAAACCCGGTCCGGAAACGCCAGCGGTGGATTTGCCCGATCCCCGGCGGACGGACCAAAGTTTAGGGCAGGATTAACGAAATTTGGACGGACAGGTTCTCCACGCGAGCTTGTGTTCAGCTCCAACGGGCAGAGCACAGGTGTTCGGCGTGGGGAACCCCTCGGAGTGTGAGGTTTGCTTTTGGGGGTGGCGCAAGGGTGACGTCATGGCTGCACGTGGGGTGGAATCCGGCAGGAGGGTGAATCCCTGCGGATGGTACGTCCAAGAGGGACGAGGTACAGTGGCGATGCAATGACGTCCACGGGCCAAGGTGCTAAGTGGCGCGAGTGTGAGTTGCCGCGCTGGTGCTGGTGCGTAAATTGGAAAAAAAAAATAAAATTTAACAAAGCAAGCCGTCAACTTTCGGGTGAACAGGATCCCGGTAAGGGGTGTGGAGACCCCTTACCAGGGCACGGATGGAATAGTTAGGGGGATGGGTTGTGTTAGTTTAAACCACTTCCATGGGGCAGGGGTAAGTCCCTCATGGATCCGTGGAATGGATTAGTTAGAGGGATTTTTAGGTGAAGAATTTTAGGGGAATAATGGGAATGGAATTTTTTGGATTTGAAGAACATGACGACTTTGAGTGGTGTAGAGGGACGTAAGCTTAGCTACATCGTGTTACAATGGACCGTGCTGTAGTTTAGGGACGACGGGGGACACACGAGGTAGTTCGGGGGAGGTAGTTTAGAAGGATGGCAGAGTTCAGCGGTGTGTGTGTGTTGGAGTAGTTTGGTGAGTTTGTGTGGGAGACATGTTGATGAGTGGGCCAGCGGTCTGTGTGAGTGGGCGGATTGTGAATGCATGGTGGCGATGAGTGATTGGGGGGAGGGAGTGATTCCCGCCCAAGGGAACCCGGGGTCAGTGTAGAGTGAGTTAAGCTGGGTTGTTTTTAAATTGACAAATGGGAGGTTCCGTTTTGTTGTTGTGGAGTGTGGCTCGAAAGCCTGTTTTGGAGGGGTGAGTGAGCCCTGTGACGGGCTGGGGCCGTGCTGGAAAGGTGAGTATGCTGAGTGGGTACTCCGGGCAACCGGCTAGCCGGCCCCGCGGTGGCCAAGGGCCCATGGGGGGCCTGGGATAGCGTAGTTGGGCACAAGGGAGTGCCCCGCCATGGTTGGCGGGCCCGGGGCGCCATTAGCCGTCGCGTGGGGGCCAGTGTTGGGGCACGGGTGACCAAAGGGGCGGGAAGCCGGCCTGACGTGAGCGTTTCAGTCCAGGGGAGTTTGCCTGGGGGGGCAAACTCGGTGTTTAGGGAGCTGGTAGGCATCCGGAGGCAGTGTAGTGCCCCCGGGGTGCCGTTAGAGAAATCGGGGGTCGTAGTCCTTCTGCCAGGGAGCGCCGCGTCCCGAGCATGAGACCCGTGTGAGGGCAAACGGGAGAAATTGGGGGGGCGAGGCCCAGAATTGTAAAGACAGCAAAACACAGGCGACGGGGAATCTGGGTTTTTAGACCAATAGATTAAGCGAGAGGCGCTTGGTTGAAAGCCCCGCGGGGTAGTTTTAAACACTGAAACAGTTTAATGGTTAGGGTAGTAGGAAGTGTACCACCCTCCGCATCATCCATCCCTTCGCTCCTCGTTTGTGGCCGCTGGACCCACTTTGGGTTAGATAGCTGACTCTGGGGCGGCCATCCTGAGGGGCTTCGTTGGGCCTCGACACAGGAGCTAGCCCCTCCCTCATTCCCCTCCGGGAAGGAAAACGTATGGGGTTGGGAGTAGGCTCGGACGAGATAGGTTTAGCCGACAGAGACCAGTAAAGGGGGTTCGGGAGACGAACTTAATAGTGGGGAATGACATAAAACAAACAAAAAATATAAGTTGGGGGCTTAAATTGGTTTTACAAATTAAGGGAGGATAAGGTTCGAGC
>JAXMNL010001403.1:7488-19818 GCA_035128595.1 Eptatretus atami
CTCACCTCTCCTCTATCCTTCCCTTCCCTCCTTTCCCTCGTCCCCTCCCTCTTCCCTTGAATATTCCCATCAGTGAAGCAACAGGTAGTATTTGCTGGTAAACAAGTAAACAAACATGAATAAAGCTATATATTTTACATTTTCACACTTTCCTCAATTAAAAGAGGTTATGATTAACTATAAATTATTAAATAGAGAGGTGCCATGATGAGTCAAGTCCTGACCCTAGCGAATGGGTGGATTGGTTGTTACGTGTCGATGACGAATCCTACCACGAAGAGCCAAACTGTACAGAGAGAGCATCAGTGCTGCTTCAGCAGTCTCCTGGGATGTTGGACACAATCCTGGACAGGTGACCACTGTGACACAGGATACTCAAACGGCTCAATCACCCCAGCAAGCTGTAAATCTCCTAACTCTGCTTTACAATAGCCGATGGTTTAGTTGTAACGAAATTCACCTTCCAACATTTAATATATATTGAGTATTAATTTGGCTTTAGGTTGTTCCAGGCCGCGCGAAAACTGCCAACCTGGTGAGTACAGGTAAGGCTGCGGACCACCTCGATCTGCCGGAGAACCTCCCAGACGACCGACGTTTCCTCATCGGAGCCGCTCGTGGATCCGGGGTGTTCGCCTCTGAGAATCATCGGGTCATGTGCGACCGCACGTCGGTGTGTGTGGAAGAGTCCGCTGTGGTAACACAGAGGAAGAGGCGAGCTGTTTAGGAGGAGAAAAGCGACAGAGAGATGCGGTGTCTGGATTGGTTCCGGCATCACGTGTCCACATGGATTTAAAAATCAAACAAAAGATGAAGTTTCACTATTTAACGCAAATTGTTTGTGTTTCGATTTGTTGTGCAAGTGGAAAAATCGAGTCGATTCGCACTCCGAAATAATTTTCCTCGATACGAAGCACGTTCTTTTCTGTTTTGTTGTATTTGATCAATATCTTCCTCTTATCTATAACGGAGTTTATTGGGTTGTGGTAGTGGGAATGTATCATCTGCTCTTCCGGAGGATTTGCCTGAGAATTATCTTCAGTAAACGTGTAAGCTCCACCAGAAGGGTCCAAAGTTGAAAACAGAAATCAACAGAACTAAGACAGCCTCCTACTATGGCAATGGAAACGGAGAAGCTCATGGAAGCTACGCTCGCTGCAATGCATTCCACAACAGACCGAGGAATAACTTCAATTTTCACAAACTTGATGCAACCGGTAATCATCGGCATTCGACACGGTCCATTTTTGCACTTATGACCTGTACCTTTGACCCCGAGGCGAAATGCGAAAAAAGGGCTCAGACGAGAATAGGAGGCAACTGTATTATCATGGTGTATACTCTCACTACCCCTCGCCGCGTCCTGAGAAGCGAGGCCTTCACGCCATACGCCGTGATCAGTTGTCCTACTTCAAGTTTAAGAGGAAGGAGAGGAAGGAGATACGAAAAATAAATATTGTTGACAGACGGCACGGATGGTCAGAGGACATCGACGTTTATAGATCAGGAGGCTGACCAAAGGATGGAAATAAACAATCCCTTCCTCCATGCCTTCCCTCATCCGAATACAGATCAAGGAGGATAGCCGAGAGTTCATCTCGCTCTCAGACTGTCTCGCCTGGGTTTGGAGTCCCGACCGAGCTATAAAGGTCATCCCAGAGTTTAACAGGCAGGGTGATTCATAAATGTTGTTTGTTACTCCCGGGGGTGTGTAAACTGGGCCTCAATTTACCCATGGACCCCCCTCGAATCTCCCTCTCCACACTTCTTCTCTCCTTCCCCTTTGCCTCCTCATCCCAACCTCTACTCTCTCTTCTCTACCCCTCTCACCTTCACAGCGTTCCTCTCTCATCCAAGCCTCTTACTCCTCATATACACCTTCCCTCTCCCTTCCTCTCTCATCCCACCTCTCTCTCTCTCTCTACCCCTCTCCGCCAACTCCCTCCTCTATCGCTCTCCTCTCTTCTCTCCTTCCTCCCTCCTTCCTATTCATCCCTGAATATTCCCATCACGTTAAGCACAGGTAGGATTTTGCTTTGTAAACTTAAACAAACACGAATTAAGTTATACTTACTTTTCACAGCTTCTCAATTAAATTAACTATAATAATTAAAAATTATTAAATAGAGAGGTGCCATGATGAGTCAAGTCCTGACCCTAGCGAATGGGTGGATTGGTTGTTACGTGTCGATGACGAATCCTACCACGAAGAGCCAAACTGTCATAACGGTTCTTACAGCAGGTCAAAGGTCGAGGTCACAGCTTCAGGTCAAAATTTCGTGAAAAATGATTTTGGTTCAAACTTTGACCTTAAACTTGTGACTTCCATCCATCGAGCAGAATTAATTAGTTTCCTGGTAAACTCTCAGCCCACGTACAATCACTCACCACCACTTGACTGAAACCAACAACACCCGGGCTGTGTGCTCCAGAGAGGAGAAGGAGATGGAGAGAAGGAGAAGATAGAAAACCCTGAACCACCTGCCCAAGAAGTAGACAGTAGGATGGCAACATCTAGTTACGAATAGATTTTTTTTGCTCTCTCTCTCCGTTCAATCCAACCATACAGGCATTTTGACTTTGCCTTTGTTCTGTTTTCGTTTGTTTGCTCTACTTTACCCAGCTGGCCCTGGTGCACCCCTTCTAGTAAGTCGCAGCTTATGATATATATCTTTCTTCAGGTGTTCCCAAAGCGTTTCAGGGAGGTCTGTGTGGGCAGGCTGATCAAACAAGCCTTGACTCCAAGCTTTGTCCTGGAAGTCAGCCTTCCTTATCACCTTCACGCGTTGAGTCTGAGTCTGTCTGTGTCAGCGACTGGAGCTCCTTCTCGGTGGGCCTCCTTTTCTTTGCGTTTGTGGTTTGAGTGAAGTCGTGAGTTTGCCAGCACACAAGGCGATGATCAGTGTGACATTTCTGCGCTGCGGCTATCACCTCTGGTGTGCAAGACGTCCTTGAAGTCTCGCTGGCGCCCACTCCGACAAGTCGATTGAGGTTTTCCAATGTATTTGGAGCGAAGGATGCATCCATGTTGTTTTCAGCTGTCTTTTGCTGAAGATGGTGTTTGTGTATGGCTGAGTTCGCTGCCTCTGCACAAAGACTCCGACGAGCAAAACGCCCGTTGTCGTGTTGCGTTACCAACAACCATTGTTTCCAAGACTCCTTTCCAAGCTTCAGAATCTTGCCCCCAACCCTCGGCGTTGAAGTTCACAAGATATGACTTTGTCGGTCTGCAGGGTGCTTGAAGGAGGCTACGGAGATCAGATGGTAAAACTGTCCTTTTTCTGCAGGGCTGTGCTTGGAGAGTCGGAGAGTTACACAGCTTGACCAGCGTGACGTACTGTTGGATTTCTGAGAGGTTAGCACATGGAGATGATGTGGTCAGAATTGAACCCTTTTGGCAAGTTTTCAAGCTTGGAAGCGAGGTAGTTTCTACCATGAAGCCAACGCCTGAAAGGATGTCTCTCTGTGGCTCGCGTTGCCTGACCAATAGAGGGGTGTTATCCCGTTGCGTTGTTCAAGGAGTTCGGCTTCTACCTCTGGGAAGCGGACTTTGTCGAGAGCTGAACGAGTCGATTATCGTAGTCGGCGACAGAATCAGTTGTGCAATTAGAGCCAGGCGGCGTATGGACGGTGGCTGTCATCTGCCTCAAGCACTGGTGCCTTGATGTTCCAAAATGTATTTTCAGTCCTTTTTGCACCCTTAAAGGTGGGTGTGTACTTTCTGTCCTGAAGTGTTGCTCGACCGCGGGTGTGTATATATATTACAATATTTAAATCATAGCGACTCCTATAGAGGAAGACTGAACCTTCCGATGATCTCAGTGGTTTGTCAACTTGAGTCTGAAGGATTAACCTGAGTCCGGGCTAGAGAATGACTTCTAGTAGGGCAAGAGACCACGATTCGCGATTCCACATAGGGTTGGAGGACGGCTGAGTCGAAAGGTTCATTTATGCCAACACCCACCTTGAGGTCATTTCAAGCGTCAAAAGGTCATACTTTTCAAGTCAAATTAACTGAATTTGGTATTTTTTTTCCTGTCTTTTGTGTCTAAACTCACTAAACGCCGCGTGAGAGATGTTTTTTAAAGAGATGCAAGTGTGTAGCAGCTGTCAAGCTTGATTATTTCTATTGTCCATTTATTTGTATTACATAAACATGTCACAACACTATGCCTATTACAACGATTGTCTTTATTGTCTATCACTAGTTGGAGAGCTTTTTCTTGCTCCTGAGGCATCCCAAAGCTTTTTCTTTGTGAAATGTTCATCAAGGTGGAATGTTTCATCTCGTCCAAATGAGGGCGGAGGCCATCTGACATCGCCCCGACACCCCTCGTCCAATCCCGGAGGCTCTATCGCCTCAGTAGCGGATCCTCCACCCTGCATCGGAGCAGGATGAGAAAGCGATCGTCAGCTGTCTCACCTGGTCCTCGCTTCGTTCGGTGGATGTGTCTGCGTTTGCGGGTTCCTCTCGGTGCAGTCTTCTCTTTTGGTTCGGTTCCTATGCGTTCTGTGCTTGCTTGGTGTCGCTCGATGCGGCCTGGTCTTCATCCTGTTCGCTCGCCGACCGCCTGGTTAATCCTGGTTCACTCGCGCGGCTTGGTCTCATCCTGTTCGCTCGACGCGGCTGGTCTCATCTTGTTCGCTCATCTCGCCAGAAACCGCACGAGGGCAGGGCCAGTACCCGGCCAGACTCTGACCCTCAGCTCGCTTCCCTCCCGAGCTGAAGGGTTGAATAGAAGACCCTATCGAGTCCATTTCATATTATGGAGTGTGATGTGTTCTGTCTGTGGCCAGATCTGTTTAAGCTAGAATTGTTAAATTGCTTTTGCTCACTTACATTGCCTGCTTTTTATTCGTGCATCACTCTGCTCATGTGTTCTCCTCTTCCCGAATTATCGAAATAAAACTCCGTGTTAAAATTTTGCCCAGTTCGTTTGCCTGTCATTTCTTCATTGGCCTGGCATGGTTTCGGCTTGAGAAGTAGTAAGGACGTTTGTGCCATTAAAGTTATTTGACCGGCGCGGCTCTGGTCTAATTTCACACCGCTCGGTTTCCGCCGTGGGCAATGACAAGGTCCCCAGGATCGTCTGACGGAAGGGTACTGTCTAACGAACGAGCAGTAGCCAGACCGCCGCCTTAGGCGGAAAGCAAGAAAAAAAAAGCGAGAGGCCTGCCCTCCAAGTACATGGCCCGGCAAGTGTGATGTAGGCAAGCATCCTCGGTTCGGCAAAGGAGCCACTAGTTAGTGGAAGGTTTTAGCGATAGAGTAGACGCCTCATGGGGCCTTGGATGAAGTAGTTCCTCATGGGCCCGTGCGAAACAAGTTATGGGAATTTATAGATTAGAAATGGATTTTGGAGACACGGACCGACATGGAATTGTGTAGTGGGACGTTAGTATTAACCGTCGGAATAGAGTTAAAAGGAACGTGCATCGGATAAGGGATGTAGGGGAGTACGAGTTAGTTAGGGGAATTTATGTGAGCAGAATGGCTAAATACATCTAGTGCTTGGAGTGATGTGAATGACTATTGGAAATATGTGAAGAAATGTACTAATGAGTGAACGTGGTGTCAGCGGGCCCCGGAGTGTGTGCAGTGGAGCGAAATGTGCAAATTGCATATGGAATTTTGCGACACCGTATATGATGGAAGGAGGATGTGAATTCCCACCAAAAATAGGACCCCGGCGTCTCAGTGTTATGTTTAGGGTTAGTGGGATTAGTATCATATAAATTTACAAATAGGAGTTCGTTCTTTTGTTGGTTGGTGTACGAAAGGCTCGAAACCTTTTGCAAGGGCTGCAGGGATTCCAATTTACCGGTGAGCAAGCGTGGTGTGGCAAAGGTGGTATTGAGGGAGCGGATCCGGGCACCGGGACTAGTCGGCCAGAGTAGGCCATGGCGTCCAAGGGACCTAGGATAATGTACTGGGGCATGGGGCCTGTTCGGAAACGCGGCGCGGTGCAGGCACCGAGATGGCACTGTGGACTATTCATACGGGGAGTAGCCGGGTGAAGGGCACTCCCATTTGATCATAGGTTGAAAGCAGGTAGGCTCGGTGCACTTTTAAATCCATGGTTTGAGTCAGTCTTCAACACAACAAAAATGTGAAAAAGTCTGAGAAGAGGTGTGGTGAATACTTGATGGTGAAGGCAGTTGCTACGGTTTCCCATTAAAACACCACAAAAGGGCACATTGGATGTCTTTTAGTTATCTCTTCTAGCCGGTGACATCCTCCGGGTGGGCGTAACTGGTGCAGCTCGTCTTCAGTACTCGTGAGGATGGAGGACGGAACACTGTTGTTTGTGTCCTGTAGTAACATCCTCTATAAAACAGTAAATTTTCCTGTTTGGAATGATTTTCAATTTTGTTTCAATTTGCAGGCAGATAAAAACGATTATCCTTCCTCCTCTCCGTGCATTTGCTGCGGGGCGGACGGATTTCATAGCCCAAAGTTAAAGAACAAAACTATCAGGTTTGCGAAACCACAATTGTCACCGTGCCGCTTCGCTCTGCGAAGAGCTATCACTCTGTTGTCTTGAGCTATTGGGTTTGAAACCTCCGCCTTGAAATGGTGAAATGACAACATTCCCCCTTCCCTCAAGCCTTGCCTTCTGCTCGCTCCTTGCGCTGCCATTCCTCATCCCTATGCTTGCCTTCCCTCTCACGATTCCCCCTCCTCCTCATGCTGCCTGTGTTTCTCTCCATCCCCTTGTGGCCCACTTCCCCTCGAGAGCAGCCTCTCCCCACCCGTTCATGCTGCTCTTCCCATCCCCTTTGTGCCCCCTCCACCTCACACTGTCATCTCCCCTCCCTCATACAACTAATGTGAATTACCATGTCACCCCAGGTGATATGCCGAGAGTGATTAACGCGATGCTTGCTCTCTAGCTTATTCGCTGTGGTTGAATCCCGACGCAGCTATTAAACTGTTCATTCCGGTGTTTCAGAGGGCAGGGTGATGTGCAGAGAATGTGTGGGGGTTGTCTTCCCGCGCTTTCGTTGGTTAAAAATGGGTTGTTCTCGGCGTCACATCGACTTTGGATTCGCGCCCTTTTCCTCTCCCCCCTCCACATCTTTCCCTTTCCTCTCCTCCTCTCTATACCCTTCTCCCTCTGCTCTCTCTGTCACCCGATCCCTCTCTCTCCCATACCCACTTCCCCTCTTCACCTCCCTCCTCTCCTCGATCCTTCCCATCCTCTCCCTTCCTTCTTCCCCTCCCTCCTCCTCCCTCTCCCTTGAATATTCCCAACAGCCGAAGCGACATGAAGTATTTTGCTAGTAACATAGTAAAACAATACACGAATTTAAGCATTTATACCATTACATTTTCACACTTACTTCATTAAAAGATGGTTATGATAACGACATAAATTTAATTTAATGAGTCCAGTGTGCTCATGATGAGTTCACGTCCCTGACCCTTAGTGATGGTTTAATGTTGTTTAAAACGTGTCCTTTATGATCCATCCATGAGGAACCACACTCTGTTCGAGAGCATCGTGCTCGCTCTGCAGTTGCAGTCTCCTGGTTTAATTGGAGCACAAATTCCTGGACAGTGTGTACCACTCTGACAACTAGTTATACTCAATACAATTCAATGCTGTTAAGTCGGCTTTGGTTGGTATACAAATCAAAGAGGGAATCGAATGAATGAATGAAGTATGAGGAATATAACATACGATTTATTCATACATGAGTTACAAGAGGGAGGAGTAACATGTCATTAATGGGGAATGGAATTTCCAATGTCACAGTTCAATTCGGCTCCGCTTTTCAACAATATCTACGTGCAATTCACATAAATCAAATCTGATAACTCCTGTGTATAAACAGTATAAACACATGCACCGGATCAGCTACTGGGGAAATAAACACAAGTTCTCAATACGGAGTGAACGTCACGATACCAGGAGGTCTCGGTGAACCGACCATGGACCCCGCTGGTCTTTCCAGAGCGAGAGAACACTCCAACGTATGTAGAACCACCAGCTGAGTGTTCAGACTCTCTGAGATCTCGGTTGCATATATGTTGGAGGACCGTCATCCTCGCGTTCGGGTCGTGAAGGGACGTATCGGCGATGTGGCTAACCGAGTGAAGTGAGCGCGAGCTGTTGGGGAAAATGCGAACGCGCGAGATCGCGAGTCTGATTTGGTCCCGCCACATCACGTGTTCCATGATTTAAAAATAAATACAAAGATTGAATCGTTACGCGTCATTTAACGATGTTTGTGTTTCAGATTTGTGTGGAAAGTGGAAAATGAGTTATGTCCGAGTTCGTCGCATGATTATTCTCTCGTATACGGAATTTCTCAACGTTCTTTTATTCTTCTGTTTTTGTATTACGTACATATCTTCCTTCCAATTTTAACGTGTTTGCTTAGCATAGTGTGTGTTGTTTATTTATGTGTTTATTGTATTTGTTATTGTGGCAATGTAGGTATGCTGGGTGTATATGGCGTATGTGTGTGTGGAAGTGTATGTAATGTGAGGGTACTCGATGTTGGGTAGTGCTGGTTGATGTATGTATGTGGATATCATGGGGGTATGTGGTGAATGTGGATGTGTCGTATTCGGATATTTCTGGTATGTGGTATGTGATAGTGGTTATTTGATGTTATGTAGTTATGTGGTTATGTGGGAATGGTGTTTAGTTGCGGCCACGGGTACCGAGACACCAGCTTGTCAACTCAGGGGGATTAATCCCCGGTTGTCGTTCCGGTACGGAGCCGGATGGGCGCCCAACCGCTCACAATTAACGTTTGTGGTTCGGTGGGTTGTTTATAAACCACGAACTCCACCCATGAACCCACGAGTTCAGTGTCCACCGTCCAATTATTCCGTTAACTGGAGGTCACGTGGTTACCTGAGCGGTGCTAGCGCGCCCTCGTGCAAGCATCAATGTTATCTCTCGATCTCTGGCAATTCCAAATCCAATGGAAGGAAAGCGAACAAACACAGGACAGTTGGAAAGTCGACAAATTAATGATTTATTAATAATAAGAATAAACAAATTAAAAATAACTTCTTATTTTCTGGGTAAATCAAGAATTAAATATTCACCTTTCTCTCCGCGGTTGGCTCATGGCGGGTTACAAAACACCTTCTCTCCCGCCGGGGGTTCCCGTGTCAAAAAACCGTTCTCCCCCGGGTGGTCCGCGGTTCTAAAGGACACAGTTTTCTCCCCTTCGGGGGGCACCGGGTTCCAATACTCCCTTTTCCCCCGGTGGTTCCCGGGTCCCAAACCCTTTTTCCCGGGATAGTCCCGGGTTCAAACACCTTTTTCCCCCGGGAGTCCCGAGGTTCCAACCCCCTTTTCCCCTGGGATTCCAACCCCTTTTTCCCACGGGGTTCCCGCGCGTTACCAGACCCCCTTTTTCCCCGGGGTTTCCAACCCTCTTATTCCCCCGGGGTTCCTGTGTTTTCAACCCCTTTTCCCCCGGGAAGTTCCCGGGTATTCCAACCCCTTTTTCCCCTGGGGGTTCCGGGTTCCAAACCTCTTTTTCCCTGGTGGTCACGTTGTGTGCCGAAGAGACCCCCTTTCCCCCTGGTCCCGGGTTGCAACCCGCCTTTTTGGGATATACCTTGTCGAGGTCAGTATGAGAGCTTACACGACAAACGCCACCAGCAAGGGGGGGGGGCATGCAGACAAGACGCGGGCGGGGAGTGGGAAGACAAACTGTGGGGAACAGAGACATTTAGGGGAGAGTGGCGTGTGGCAAGGGAGAGGGATGAGAGTGGGTCGGGGAACATGGGAATACAAGTGAGGGACATTACAGGCATCATGAAGAAAAGCAGGGAATTGAAGGAGGTGGGCTTAGGGTGGATTATCGGGGTAGAAAAGATTGGAGCGACTGTTGGATAGTGGGGATGATAGAATAGGCTGCGTGTTGAACAGCTGTTTAAGGCCTGGAGGGAAGAATGGGATTGAATAGATAGTGAGGGAGTTTATTTGCAAAGGCGGGGAAAAAAAGAGGAATCACCAGAGTTAGAAGGTGAGCCAGTGATTCGTGATTTTTTTGGCTAGTTTTACCAACGAAGGGTTGTTGTTGGCGTGACCTTTGGGTCACCCTGCGAAATGTGGTTAGGGACAATATCGCAGAGAGAGCTATTGGGAGACTGTAGAAGGAGACGGGAGAGCGTAAGAAGTATCAGATACAGGACCATCGACCAGCCTATGCTGATGAGATTGTTTTGAGCGTCCACACAGACTCAAGCCTCATCGCGGGCAGATGCCACAATTCGATCCGTATTTAATACTTGGACTTATCAACAGACGTGTGAGCCATTAGAAAAGGTGGGGAGCAAGAACACCAGTCCAGAGTGGAGAGCAACTACTCCATTCAGGCATGCAGACGAAAGCTTTGTAAAGTGGCGTGTCAAAGAGCTCATGAGCTGGGCGCGAGGAAGGGACTTTGGCCCGACGAACGAGAGGATTCATCCAGTATGGCGACTGGCTCTGGAGGCGAGGTTTGGAATTTGGCTGTGTCCTCACGCGAAAGGTCATGGGCGATAGATGCGACCCAGAAGCATTGAACATATACAGAGACTCCAGTTGCGAGAGAATATATGAGAACAAGTGTGTCGAGTGAATTGTAGAGGAGGATTTTTTTTTTGGGCGTCCACGGGCGGAGGGTGGGGGTCAGGGGCGGGGGTTTTCCAACACGGTCCTTTCTGAGAGGACGATTAGTGAAGAGCGTTAGGTGAGATATTTGAAAGCGATGTTATGGATCCTATATACCTGGCTGATTATTGGCCATGCAAGGCCTTGATGTTTGTTGAATTCAGCGGATGGCAGATGACCTTGAATGATCACATAACGAGAGGTGAATAGAGTTTTGAAAGCGATGATTGTTATTTCTCAAGCCTTGCTGGTTATTGCAGAGGTCTGATGTTTTGTAGAATTTCATTTGATGGCAGATGACTCTGCATATCGACTTCGAGAGCGTGAATAGGAACGGAGAGAGAGGGTGCAACTGAACAGAGAGCGGTTGTGAGCAGCAGCGTATGCAGACAAGATGCAGGTTTTGTAGACACGTGGGCTGATGGCGTCCGGCAGCTTCCCGTGCAGATCTGAGTCTTAGGTTGACAGGCAAAGCTCTCCACCTTGTCAGCGAAGAAAAAAAGGTGGGCGTTGCGACTCCGTAAGTGTTGCTGTGTAGAAACACAAGGCAATGGGTTTGACACAAGATTTAGCTGGCAAACACCGAGTTTAGGGCATTCAGCCTTTTCACGTGCGGTATCAGCAGTGCGGCCATTTGAGGTAAGGGAGGGCTGTCAGGCGCTTGATGGACAGGGGGACCATACACCTAGAAACAGATTTGATTAGACCCCACCAGGATTTTGAGGAGGGAGAAGAGTTGAGACAATTATCGCGGACTTGAGTTGAGAAAGATGTGTTTTCTGCTTCTCCTGAGGTTAGATTCACACTTGTCGAGTGCCTTATGCAAGCGACATCTGACGATTCCCTACATGTTCGGTTTTGTTTTTCATGACGGCCAAAGGAAAGTTTGTTTCAGGACAACTGCCTATCACCCACAAGCTTCAGTGAAACCAAGGCGGGACGAAGCGGCTTAGTACAACTGAAGAGGCACGAGGGGATAAGAATGCTTGCTGCAGTGAAGGGCGAAGATATTGACAAATTCGATCTTCTCTTGAATACGAATAAATGATCTCCCGAGGGACGAGTTGACTGTTGGAGGAAGAAAAGTCTGCCGAGAGGCAACTATAGTGAGACCAGTGCTCCTATAAGAGTTTTTGATGGGCTGCTTGTGCAGCTAGACTTCCCACTCCAGTTCGAGTGAGTGAAATGCCTAAGACTCGACGGCAGCAAGGGGGTGATGGTGGGTTCTCTTTGCTAATGTGACGAGAGATGTCCACTTTTGACACCAGGACTTGTAAAGTCCAGGAAAGAACCGATTTGGAGCGGAGATGGAAAGCAGCAGATATACATACCGATTTACGTGAAGCATACCGTTGCTTCTGCGTGAAATGCAAAGGTAAGTCTCTTGTACTTCTTCATTCAGGATTTACTCTTGGAGCACGTTAAAGAATGCCACTGTATGTTCCATAAGAAGACAAGGGCAAATTAGCGGGTGCGAGAACCCGCGGCTGGCAGAGCCCACTATCACAAGTAAAAACTCATCTGATTTGTTATTGTAAACGAAAGATACATTAAGAGCGACATGAATGATTGGAAATGTAAGTCATAACGGTTATATTTCATTTGTTAATGGGGATTTTTGTTTTCCAAAATTAACATCAAACAATGTTTACAAGAGCGAGTGGTAACATGTTCATGGATGGGATTTCCATTCACCAATGCA
>JAXMNL010001404.1:6220-20002 GCA_035128595.1 Eptatretus atami
TTAGTTAGAGGGATTGTAGTTGAGATTTAGGAGGGGAAATGATTTTTAAGGATTTGAGAACAATGACAGACTTTTGTATGTGTAGAGGGGACGTTACTTAGCTCCGTAGGTTAAAAGGAACGTGCTATATTGTAAGGGACGACGAGGGAGCACGAGGTAGTTAGGGGATTTAGTGAGAAGAATGGCAGTGATCAGCGATGTGTGTGAGTTGGGAGAGAGAGGAAGAAAAATGTACTTGATGAGTGAGTGAGGCCAGCGGGTCTGAGTGAATGGAGTGAATGGGGAATGCATGTGCATGAGTGATTGAGGGGAGGAGTGATTCCCGCCCAAGGGCCCGGGTCAGAGTAATGTGAGTTAGTGGGTTAGTTAAAATGAACAAAATGGAAGTCGTTTTGCTGTTGGTGGGAATGTAAGGCTCGGATACCATTTGGAGGGGTGCAGGAGCCCTGTTGACGGGCTGGAGCGTGGCTGCGAGGTGAGTATCGCTGAGTGGGTACCCCTGGCACCGGGCTAGTCGGCCGCGGCGAACGACCACGGGGACTCGTGGTGCGTTTGCGCATGCTGCGACGACCCGAAAACTCGTATGCGTTTTGCACATGCGCGAACGACCCTCGAAACTCGTCGTCGTTCTGCGCGTGCGGCGAACACACGGGAACTGTGGTGCGGTTTGCGCATGCGCGAACGACCCCCGGAACTCGTCCTTCGCTTTTGACATGCGCGCGAAGCGACCCTCCGAAACTCGTGCGTTCGCTTTTCTGGCGCGATGGGCCCATGGGGACGACCCCGGGGAACTGCGTGGTGCGGTTGCGCCGATGCGCGAACGGACCCCCGGAACTCGTCTGCGTTTTGCACATGCGCGAACGACCCGAAACTCGTCGTTCGTTTGCGCGTTGCGCCGAACGACCGACGGGAACTGTGTGCTTGCGCATGCGCGAACGACCCGCCGAGAAATCTCGTTCCTGTCGGTCTTTGCATCATGCGCGAACGACCCCCGAAACTCGTCGTTCGTTCTGCGCGTGCGCGAACGACCACGGGAACTCGTGGATGCGTGGCGCATGCGCCGAACGCCCCCGGAACTCGTCCTGCCGTTTTGCACATGCGCGAAAAGACCCCCGAAACGTGGTCGTTCGTTTCTGCCGCTGTGCTGCTAAAGACCACGGGAACCGTGGTGCTTGCGCATGCGCGAACGACCCCCGAAAACTCCGTCTGCTTTTGCCACATGCAGCCGAACGACCCCCGGAAACTCGTCGTTCGTTCTGCCGTGCGCGAAACGACCACGGGAACTCGTGGGCGTTGCGCATGGTGAACGACCCCCGGAACTCGTCCTGCGTTTTGCCACAGCGCGAACGACCCCCGAAACATTCGTGCGTGTTGTTGCTGCGCGGTGCGCGCGAACGAACCACCGGGAACTCGTTGGTGCGTTTGCGCATGCGGCTGAACGGACCCCCGGGCTCGTCCTGCTTTGCAGCCATGCGCGAACGACCCCGATACTCGTCGTCGTCGCGCCGTGCCGCCGAACGACCGAGCGGGGAACCTCGTGGTGCGTTTGCGCCAGTGCGCCGAACGACCCCCGGAACTCGTCCTGCATTTTGCACATGAGCGTGAACGACTCCCCGAAACTCGTTCGTTAGATCTGTGGCGCGGGGCAAGCCGGTGGTAATGCATAATGTGGCGCGCGTCGACGGACCAGTAGAACTCGCTGGTGGGCTTTTGCGATGGCGAGGAAACTGACCCCTGAACTCGTGTCGCTGCCGTTTGCACCATGCTCGCGCCGACTCCCGGAAACTTCGTCGTTCGTTAGCTGGTAGCGGCGACGACGACCACGGTGGGAAAACTCGTGGTGCAGTCGCGGCGATGTCGTCGAACGACCCCGGTAACACTCGTCCTGCGTTTTGCACATGTCTATGTTGCGAACGACCCCGAACTCGTCGCTTTCGTTTCGCGTGCTTGGACACGAGGCCACGGTAACCTGGTGCGTAATTGGTCGCATGCGCGAACGACCCTCGAAATCGTGTCCTGCGTGTTGCATCATGAACGACCGCAGGAACTCTGTCGTTCGTCTGCGCGTGCTGGTCGAACGACCCCGGAACTCAGTGGTGCGGTTAGCGCATGCGCGAACGAACCCCGAATCTGTGCTGCGTCCTTTGCACATGACGCGAACGACCCCCGAAACTCGGTTCGTTCTGGATTGCGTGGCGGTATAGTCGTGCTGCGCGATACGACACGTGGACGTGGTCGTTGCGCATCACGCGAGACGACCCCGAACTCGTCCTCGCGAAATTTCTTGCACCCATGCCTCCTGTGCCGTAACTCCGAAACTCGTGTCGGTCGCTTCTGCCGCGCTGCGAGCGGACACGACCACGAGGAACTCGTGTGGTGGTTTGCGCATGCGACGAACGACCGCCGGCACACGCCTTCGCTTTTTGCACTTGCGACGACCCCACGAAACATACGTCTTTCGTATAATGGCGGGGTGCTGCCTACCGACGACGCCCGGAACTCGTCCTTCGTTTGTTTTTGTCACACATGCTGCGAACGGACCCCCAACTTATCGGTCGTTTCGTTCTGCGCTGCGCTAGCCAGCGAACGACCACGAACTCGTGCGTGCGTATGCACTTATGCGCGAATACGACCCCCGGATCGTCCTGCGTTTTGCAATGCCGATGTTTGAAACGACCCGCCAAAGCTGTCGTTCGTTACTTATGCGTTGCAGGGAGGTCGCGGACACCGTATCCCACAGGGGAGAACTGGTTGGTTGGCTTTGTCGCACATGCCGCCACGACCCCCGGGAAACTTCGGTCTGCTTTTGACGCGAGATGTGGGCTGAAACGGACCCGCTTCCGAAGAGACTCGATATACGTCGTTCTTTGCGGGGTCGTCGAGTACGATACTCATCGCGCGAACTGTCTGGTGGTCGCTTGTTTGCGCATGCACCGGGGCGAACACCCCCGGAACTCGTCCTGCGTTTTGCACATGCGCGAAACGACCCCCGAAATCGTCGTTCGTGTACTAGCGCCTCTGCGTCTCGGGTGGAATGAGCGAACCACCCGGGAACTAGGCCGTAGGTGCGTTTGGGCGGAGCATGCGCGAACGACCCCCGGAACCGTGCCTGCCGGTTGTGCAACGATGCCTGCGAACGTACCCCGTAAACTCTGGTCGTTCCGATTCTTGCGACACAGTTGTGGCAGGGCCACGCCACAGGAGAGACAGGCTTCCGTGGTCGCGTACATGCCATTGCTCGGCTGATGCGACGCCGTGACCCGCTGGAACTCGTTCCGTGACGTTGTGGGGCACATGCGCCGAACGACCCGGCGTAAATACTTCCGATCGGTTCGGTCTGCGCGTGCAGAGCCGATTCGGACGGGCGGGAGCACTTGGTGCGTTGTGGCACTCGCGCGCAACGGCCACCCGGAACTGTCCATTCGTTATTGTTAATGCGACGAAGACCCCTACCCAGAAACTCGTTCGTTCGTTCTGCACCACAGCGTCACGTCGGGGAAGTTCTTGGCGGAATATCCCTCGTGTGAACTACCCGTATAGGTCCGGCGTTAGTGTTGGCGCATGCTGCGAATACACCCCGGAAACTCAGTCCTAATCGTTGTTGGCACATGCGAAGAGGCGCTTGTTAATAGCCCGCGAGCCGAAGCGACTCCCCGAAACTCGTCGGTGTTTTTAGTGCTGCTTGTGCTAGCGAAAGACGACCACGGTGAACTACGTGAGTGCGTATTTTGGCGCGTAGATTAGCAGGGTATGATAGGAACGTGTACCCCATTCCGCAGCCGAACGCCACCCCTCCGGAAATTCGCTGCTGCTGTTTTTGCACATAGCTCGCGAACGACCCAGCCCCGAATAACTCGTCGTTTGTCGTGCTGCGCCGGCGGCGACACGACCACGGCGAGTGACGTAACTGCTGACGTTTTCGCCACTTGTTGGAAAGATGCTGAGCGAACGTCCGCTTGAACTCGTTCCGTGCTGTTGAGCACAATGCGCGAAAGCGTGTCTACCCCGAAAACTCGTTCGTGTATCGTTCTGCGCAGTGCGCGATGTAACGACGAGCGCAGTACTCGCTCGCTGCGTGATTCGCGGGAGCCTGCGAATAAGACCTCGGAACTGTCTGGGCGTTCTCTCGACACGATGGTCGAACGACCCCCGGAACCTCGTCGTTCAGACTCTCAATTACATACGCGTGCAAGCGACGACCGCAGCGCAACTCGTGAAGTCCGTGTATTGCGCGAGCTCGGCGTACACCGCATCCCGAAAACTCGTCGTTTCGATATTCTCCTCGCGCCCTGCTGCCGACAAGGAGCCGCACGGAATCAGTCGGTGTTCGACTGCAGACTTTGCGACCGATGCTCCACGGGAACCAGGTGGTGCGTGGTTTGCTGCATGCGAGAAGCGAACGATACGCGGAGATTCCGCCTGCGTTTGCTAATGGGTAGCGAGCGAACGAAGCCCGAGAAGACTACGATCGTCGTTGCTGCGGCGTGCACGCCGAACGGACACGGGAATACTCGATAAGAGTGGCTTTTGCGCAAATATGCGCGAACGACCCCGAAACTCGTCCTGCGGGTTGTTGCGCATGCGCTAACGAGACCCCCGAAACTCGTCGGTTACGTTCTCGGCCGAAGGTGACGCGAGAAACGACCTACGAGAAAATCAGGTTGTGCGGTAGTTGCGCGGATGCTGTCACGAAGGCGCGCCGATACGACCGGACTCGTCCTGCAGGTTTATTATCCAACATGCGGCGAACGACGCCAATTTATAGCGGAGGAAGTGGGCAAATAATACAATATCACGAAAATCTCATTCGATATCTGCGCAAGAATCCCCGACGAACGACCACCGGGAATCTCGTGGTGACTGTTTGCGCATTGCACTCAAAGCGAACGACCCCCGGAACTACGTGCTGCGTTTTTGCCACCCAATGCTTGCGAGCGCGACGTGCCCCGAAACTCCGTTCGTTTCGTATCTGCGCGCAGAGATAACGACTCCGACGGGAACTCGTGGTGCGTTATGCGCGGTATGTCTTGACCAAGCGTACGACCCCCGTGACTCGTGCCTGAACGTTATGCACTATGCGCGAAACGCCTCCCAATTAGAAACTCGTCAATCGTTCTTGCGCGTGCGCGCGAATGACACGGGAATCAGTGGTGCGTTTTCGCAATCCGCGCGAATCGCCCGGAACTCGTCCTGCGTTTTGAAACATTGCTCAGTTGCGATACGAACGCCGTACCGAATCTGTCGTTTTCGCTATTGGGCGTGGCAGAGAGCGACACGAACCACGCGGGAACTCGGTGGATGCTTATTTGCCACAGGCGAATGCGCGAACGTAAACCCCGAAACTCAGTCCTGCGATTTGTTGAACGATTGCGTCTGGGTCGAACGATCCGCCCGAAGTCGTCGTTCGTTCTGCGGCGGCACAGGTTGATGGGTGTGGGCTAAACGACCAGCGGGAATTCGTGGTGCGCTCTCTCGCGCATGAGCGTGACCACGGCCCGACATACTCGTCCTCGCCTCGCGCGGAACGCACTCCTGGCTCCGAAATTACGTTCGTTCGTCTACTGCGCGTGCGTCGAACGACCACGGCGAAACTGCGTTGGCTCGCGCTCCCTTGCCCGCATGCGTGATTCGCACCCCGGAATCCGCTCCTGCGTTTTGCCACATGCGCGAACGACCCCGAACTCGCATCGCTCTTCCGTATCTGCGCCCGGATGGCAAAACGGACCACGGGACACTCAGTGGTGGCGTGCGCAATGCTACTCCACTATGCCAACGACCCCGAGAATGGTCACATGCGTTGCACATGCTAAGAGACGTAAACCCCGAAACTGTCGTTGTTTTGCGGCCACGATCCGTTCTATTCGTTCGTCTGTATCGCGGTCCTCGGTTTTCCTTTTTCGCGGTTAGTTCTCGTTTACTGCGCCGTGCCGCGAAAACGACCCACGAGGGAAACTGGGCTGGTGCGTTTGCGCATCGCCGTGCATCGCGACCACACGGACCCCGGATACTCGCTCACTTGCGTTCTTTGGGCACCTATGGTGCTCTGTGGAACGACTCCCTCACGAAAAACTCGCGCGTTCGTTCTCGCAGACGATATGCGCCGCGAACGACCACGGAACTCGTGGGTTGCGTGTTGCCGCATGCGCTGAACACGACCCACCGGTAACTCTGCCTGCACCGTTTTGCACATTGTGCGAACGACCCCCGTAAATAAAAATTTCGTCGTTCTGCGCTGTGCCTCCGAGTCGGACGAATCGACGAAATACCAGGGCGGAACTCGTGTGCCGTTTGCGCCTACTTGCTTGCCGAACGACCCCGAAACTCGTTCCTTGCGTTTTGCACATGCGCTCGGAACGACCTCGGAAAACATCGTCGTTGTTCCTGCGGCGGTGCGCGAACGGACCACGGGAACTCGTTGGTGCGTTTGCGATGCGCTGTTGCCGCTTGCGCAACGACCCCAGTAACTCGTGCTTACGTTTCTGCTACATGCGCGATACGACCCCGATAACTCGTTCGTTCGTTCTGCCGGGTGCCGCGAACGACCCGGGAACTCGTTGGTGCGTTGCGCCATGCGGGGCGAACGACCCCCGGAACTCGTGCTGCGTTTTGCCACATGCCACGCTGATAGACCCGAAACTCGTTCGTTCGTTCTGCGCGTGCGCCGAACGACACTACGTGAACTCGATGGTGCGTTTGCGCGGATGCTTCGGGGCGACACGACCCTCCCGGAAAACTCTCCTGCGTTTTGCATCATGATGCTCGACGACCCGCGAAATTTCGCTATAGCTCTCTTTCTGGCTGCGTGCGGCGACTGACGCGACACGGGTGAATCGTGGTGCGTTTGCCGCATTGCTACGAACGTGACCCCCGGAACTCGTCCGGTTTTGCACATGCGCGCGTGGAGACCCCGAAACTCGCTTCGTCGTTCTGCGTCGTGCAGCCGTTAACTGACCACGGGAATCGTGCGTGGTGTCGTTTGCGCACCTGGGCCCACGCTGAACGTACCCCCGAAACTCGTCACTGTCCGTTGCACAATGCCTGCGAGACGACCCCCAGAAACTCGTCGCTTCGTTTCGTGTCTGTGCTGCGGACCGCCATCGGGAACTCGTGGGTGCGTATTCCGCATAAGACACGGTGGAAGGACACCCCCGGGAACTCGTCCGTGCAGTTTTGTGTGTTGGCCACATTGAAGCGCACCACGACTCCCCGGGAATCGTCCTCTCGTTGTGCAGTGCGCCGAATCGACGCACCCGGGAATCGTGGACATGCGTTTGCGCATGCCGGAACGACCCCGGAACTCGCTCCTGCGTTTTGCCACTGCGATCGCGACTGTTGACGACCCCCCTATCTACTACGTCGGTTTCGATTGCTGCGGCCCTCCGTGGTTGACCGGCGAACGCACCACAGGCAGCTTCGTGTTTGCCGCTGATTGCTGCCGGCACTCGACCCCCGCGGGAACTTCGTTTCCTGCGTTTGTGCAATGGTTGGTTAACGACCCTCCGGAAACTTCTCCTTCGTTTCTGTTACCCGCTAGCGCGGCCGAAGCACTCGACCCACGGGAACTCGTGTTGCGGTTTGCTGCTATGCTTTGCGCCATGAACGGACCCTCCGTGAGACTCCCGTTTGGCGTTCTGTGCACATTGCCCACGCGAACGACCTCCTCGATAACTCGGCTCGTTCTTTGCTGCGCCAGTGCTGCGCGACACGACCACGAGGAACTCTTTGGGTTGCGTTTGCTGCGCCCAGGCTGTGAACTATCGTCGACCCGTCGAAAACCTCTTCGTTCCTCTCCCTTATTGCTAACATAGCGGCGAACGACCTCTCCACCACAGAAACTGCGTCGCTTGTTCCTAGCCGCCCGGGTCTGTGCTTTGCGAGCATTCCCCCCCCCCCTCTTCCTGTTCACGACCACGGGAACTCGTGAGTGCGTTTGCTGCATGCGGCGGACACGATATCCAGACTCGCTCCCCTGACTTGGTGCATCATTGCGGCGAACGTTACCTCCGATAACTGGTTCGTTCGTTCTTGCGCGATGCCAGGGATGCCTCTCGACGATCCTGTGGTAACTCATCGTGGTGCCGATCGCATGACATCGATTGCATGGAGGACCCCCGGAGACTCGGTATGCTGCGTTTGCACATCGCTTGCTGCCGAGCCGTCCCCCGTAAACTCGTGTTGCGTTCTGCGCGTGCGCGAACGACTCACGGGAACTCGTGGTTGCGTTGCGCATGCGGCTGAACGACCGCCCGGAACTCTCCGTGCGTTATGCACATGCTGGCCGAACGACGCCCCCGAAACTCGTCGTTGTTCTGGCGCTGTGCTGGACAACGGACCACGGGAACGTGTGCGTTGCCGCCGAATCTTGCGCGACCGCGAACGACCCCGGAAACTCGTCCTCGTTTTGCACATGCGCGAAGACCCTCCGTAAACTCGTCCGGTTCGCGTGTCGCCTGTGCAGCGAACGACCCCGGGAAATCGTGGATGCCGCTGTTGCGCGGATGCCCGCTAACGACCCCCGGAACTCGTCCTGTCGTTTTTGCACATGCTTGCGTAACGACACCGAAATCAGTCGTTCGTTCTGCGCTGTGTGCGCTCGCAACACGGGTACTCTGTGTGCGTTTGCGCGCGTTATGCGCGAACGAGCCTCCGGAAGTGTCGTCCTGCGTATTGCACGCATGCTGCTGCAGACGACTTGCACGGAAAACTCCGTCGTTCGTTCTGCAGCTCGGCGCGCGAGGAACGGACCGCAGGCGGGAATGCGTGGATTGCGTGTGGCGCATGCGCGAACGACCCGCCGAAACTCGTCCTGCGTTTGCACATGCGATCGTAACGACCGCGCCGAAACATCGTCGTTCGGTTGCCTGCGCCCTCTGGTGCGCGAACGACCACTGAACTCGTGGGCTGCTGGTTGGCGCCCGTATGGATGTTGTTGTGCTGAATACACGGGACGCCTCCGGATACTCGTACCTGCCGTTGTTTTTCGCATCGGCATTTTGTAGCAAACAGACCCCCAGAAGACTCGGTGCGTGTCGTTGTGCTTGGTGGCGTGCCAAGCGAACGAGCGCCCCCGGGAACTTCGGTGGTTGCGTGGTTGCGGACATGCCCTGAGGACGACCGCCTCCGGGAATCGTGTCTCGTTTTTGCACATGCGCGAACGAACCCCCTGAAACTGTCGTTCGTTCTGCGCGGTGAACTGCCGCGGATACGACCCTCGGAAAGCTCGTTGAGTGTGCTGTGTGCCGCATGCCCGCGACACGACACCCCGGAACTCGAAATCCTGCGTTTGCACACTCGCGCGAACGACCCCTGAAACTCGTCGGTTCGTTTTCCTGCCGTGTGCGTGAACGACCACGCGTGAACCGTGAGTGCCGTTTGCGCATGCCGTGAATCGACTCTCCGTGTGACTGCGCTCCTTACTGTTTGCAGAATTGCACGCGGAACGACTACCGAACTCCGTGATCGGTTTTGCGGCGGTCGCGTACGAACGACCGCTCGGGATATACGCGTGGAGTGGCCGTTGCGCTCAATGCGCCGCTCATCCTGCGAACGACCTCCGCTTTGTCCTTGTTGGTTACGCACATGTCTGTGCGAGATCCTCTCTCCGGTATAACTCGTCTTCTGATTTCCGCAGACGTCGCCCACGAAGCACGGACTCGTGTGGCAGTGTGGGCGCATGCATCCAGTCCGACCGGATACCTCCCGTGAACCTCCGCTCGCTGCGTTGCTTGTAGCGAGTGCCCATGGAATAGTGTAAAAACGAACGACCCCCGAAATTGTCAGTTTCGTTTGCGAACGGTGCTGCGATAAGCGACCAAGCCTGGGCAAGTCGTTGGTTAGTTTGCGATGCAGTTGCGTAGTACAGAACTCCTCCGCTGAAACTGCGTCCTCGTTATTCCATCATTGGAGGAATACGCCCGAAACGTCGTTTCGTTCGTCTGCGTGTGCCCCGCGCGATGCGACCCACATTGGGATACGTTCGTGGATGCTTTGCGCAGTATGCGCGATACTATCAGCCCGGAGACTCGTCCTCTCTCTCTCCAGGATCGCATGTTCGAACGACCTTCCGAAATTCAGTCGTTTAGTTGCTGCGCTGATGCGCGATAGAACTGACGTCTGACTCGTTGGGCGTTTGCAGCTATGCGTGAGAGCGGACCCTCGGAACTCGGTGTTCGTTTTTCTGTGTTGCGTCTAGCAGTACGACCCTAAGTACGTCCTCCTCATCGCCGTCTGTGTTATGCCGGCTATTGCTTATGCTGGTCCGTCCAGCGCGGAAACTCGTGGTGACGGTGTGCGGGACATCGCGCGACGACGAACCCCAGTGGAATTCTACGCTACCTTGCAGTTGCCACGATGCCTGCGAACGACCCCGAAACTTCGTCGTTCGTCTTAACTGCGCTCGAGGGTGCAGTCGCAAATCGAGCGCACAGGGTACTCGTGTGTGCGTTTGCTTAGCGTACTTAAGCGCTGAAACGAACCCTCCCGAAAACTCGTCCTGGGTGGATTTGCACATGCTATGCTAACAGATCCCAGCCGAACTCGTATCGCTTCGTGCGCGTTGCGCGTAACGACCACGGGAACTCGAATGGGTGCGAAGTTATGGCGCACAGCGCATGGAAGACCCCCGGAAAACTCGTCCTGACGATTTCTACCTCGCGCGAACCGAACCCCCGAACTCATCCTCTCGTTCCTCGCGCGTGCGGGCGAACGGACGACAGCTGCGTGGATACTCGTGAGGTGCGTTTGCGCAAATGCGCGAACGGACCCCCGGAAACTCCTGTGCGGCTTTTGCACGAATTGGGGCGAACGCCCCGAAAACGTCGTTCGATACTTGCGCTGTCGGTAGTGTATGCGACGCGGCCACGCTGGAGTTCGTGGTGCGTGTGTGCGGAAATAGCCAATGCGTATATTCGTGACCGCCGGAAGCTCGTCCTTGCGTTTGCACATGGCAACGAGACCCCCGAATACTCTGTGCGTTCTGTTTCTTGCGCGCCGGTGACTGCGAATCGATCATCGGGATATATCGTCGCTGCGTATATGCCAATGCGCGAACAGACATCCGCCGGAAATGTGGCTGCCTGCTCGATGTTATGACAAATGACGTGACACGTGTAACCAACCGAAAACTCTGATCGTTCGTTTGCCGCACTATAAGACGATATAAGGAAAAATGAATTGTTCTCTAATTTGTGTATGTTTTTAGACTTGTCCCGCGACACCAGGTCCACGGTGGAATGTGCTGTTGTGCGAATTAGGACGCAGTGGCGCAGAACGACCCCGGAATCGTCCGGTTGCGATATGCATGCGAATCTGCACTCCCGGTCCGAAAATTCGTCGTTTCGTTCTGCGCGTGTTGCGCACAACAGGACCCCGGACTCTGGTGTGCTGTTTAGTCGCATCGCCGCCGAACGACCCGGTAACTCTTTTGTCTGCTTTTGTAGCAATTGCGCTTCGAATCGACGCCCCCGAATATACTCGTTCGTTCGTTTGTGCCGTCTTGTGCTGGCGCATCGTAACACGGTGAACTGCTCGGTGCGTGTTTGCGCATCGCGAACCTCCCCCAGGTAACTTGTGGCTGTCGGACTTTTGCACATGACTGTGAAGACCCGTAACTCGTCGTTCTTCTGCGCGTGCCGACACCCACACGGGAATCAGTGGATACGTTGCGCATGCGCAGAACGACCCCGGAACTCGTCACTGCGTTTTTTGCACCTCACCCCGCGAACGAACCCCCGAACATAGTCGTTCGCTCTCTCGTAGACGCGAAACGACCACCGGGAGACGCCCGTGGTGTCGTTGCGCATGCAAACAACGGAACGACCCCCGTAATGCGCTCCTGACAACACACTAGGGATGTTTTGCAACATGCACCAGCGTAACGACCCCCTCTAAAACTCCCCAACTCCGACCTCGCTCTTCTTCTTGCGCGCCAGTTGCGCGAAACGACCACGGAAGACTCGTCAGTGCGTTTGCGCATGCCCGACGACCCCAGGAACTTTCGATCCTGCGTTTTGCACATGCGCGAACGACCCCCGACAACATCAGTCGTCGTTCTGCGCGTGCTAGCGACCGACCACGGGAACTCGTGGTGCGTATTGCGCCATGCCCAGCGACGAACCATACGACCCCCGGAAATCGTCCTTGCGTTTTGCCCGCATGCACAGCAACGACCCCGAAACTCGTTCAGATTCGTCTGCGCGGCGTTTGCTCAGCGAACGTACCACGAGGCAACTCGTCGGCTGTTTGCGCGTACATCGCAGCGAATACGCCCCGGAACATACTCCTGCGCTTATACACCATGCCGCCGAACGACACCCGAAACTCGTCATTCGTTCTGCGCGTGCCGAACGGACCCCCGGGAACTCTTAGGTTGGCGTTTGGACCATCTATGCGTGCGATACGACCCCCGGAACCTCGTGCTGCTGTTCCCCTTGCACAATGCCTAATCCGCGCGAGTGATCCGACCCTCCCGATAATCGTCGTTCGGTCGCGCGTGCGGAAACGACCACTCGGGAACTACGTGCTCGCGTCCTTGCGCGGTCTCCTTATGCGCGAACGACCCCGGAATCGACTGCGTGGGTTTTGCACATGCCACTGCGAACGCACCCCTAAAACTCTCATTCGTTCCTCGCGCGTGCTGTGTGAACGACCACGGGAACTCGTTGGTGCGTTGCGCTTGCGCGAACCCCGGACCCCCGGAAACTCGTCGCGGTGTTGAACATGCGCGAACGACCCCCGAAACTCGTCAGTTCCGATTACTGCGCGTCCGCCGCGAAACGAACACGCGGAACTCGTGGGTTGCGTTTGGCGCATGCGCCGAACGACCCCCGGACACTCGCATGCTGCGCTTTTGCACAAATTGCGAGCGAACGACCCCGAAAACTCGTCGTTCGATTCTGCGCGTGCGAAGACGACCACGGGAACTCGCGGTGGTGCGCTCTCGCGCATGCGGCGACCCCCGATTTCCTGTACGTGCCTCCTGCGAATTTTTTTGCCACATGCGGCGAACGACCCCCGAAACTCGCGTTCGTAACTGCCGTGCCCGTGCGAGTAACAGACACAGGGAACTCGCGGTGCGTTGCGCATGCAAAGCGAATCGCCCCGGACTCGTCCTGCGTTTGCACATGACCGCGAAGCCTCCCCGAAACTCGATCCGTTCGTCTGTCGCAGTGCCGCGAACACGACCGACGAAGGCGAAACTCTGTGGCTGCGTCTTGCGCGCATGCGGAAATGCGACCCCCGAAAAAACTCGCTCGTTGCGTTTTGCGCGCGCAGCGAACAGACCCCCGAAACTCGATCGTTCGTTCTGACGGAGTTATTCGGCGCTGCGCGACGGATCCAACGGGAAATCGTTGAGTTGCGTTTGCGCATGCGCGAACGAACACCCGGAACATCGGTCCTGCGACTTACTTGCCCTAACATTGCCCGCGAAACGACCTAGCGCGCGCGAGCAGCTCGTCGTCGTTGCACCTGCGCGGACGCACCCTGTTCAGCCGAACGCACCACCTGGATATCTCGCTAGTGCGTCTTGCACGCCATGCAGCGAAGCACCCTAATTTCCGACACTCGTCCGTGTCGCAACCATGACCCTCGGCTAACGAGCCCCCGACTCGTGCGTTCGTCTTGCGGTCTTGCCCCGCCATAGGCCGATACGACTCGACGGGAATCTTCGTGCTCGGTGCGTTTGCGCCGCGGGACTCAAGCAATGTGGTGGGCGAACGACCCCCGAGGACTCGTCCTGCTTTTTCACGCTCGCGAACGACCCGAAACCGTACGTTTCGTTTC
>JAXMNL010001406.1:0-19198 GCA_035128595.1 Eptatretus atami
GAAAGGGGTCACCTCCCCCATGGGGTGGTTTTATTCCGTAAAGGATGACAAAGGAAATGGAGTGAAGTGTGAGGTACGGCACAACCATCACCGATGAGCATTTGAGCCTTCATCACTCACATCACTGAGGCAACTCTACTCAGTGGTGCAACATGTGGATTGCTGAATTGGAGTGGTTTTCCCTCACAGGTCAAAAGACCTTGTTGCACGTAACAACCAAAAAAAAAAAACACAAAAGAAAAACACGAGGATGCTAATCAAAACCGACACACCAACGACCAACCACCCGCAACACCTCGCACATACCACTCTCACTCACCTCACTCGCCCATCCACCTCGACGCCACACCCGACCCCACCACCCCGACATACCCCCCGGCCGATCGGTCTGTGCCACCAATACCTACGAAACACCCTCACATCACAAATCACTACAATACTCACTACAACCAACACCACACACTAACACACACAACAACCACTACAAACACGAGACAGGATCAACCGACGAGCCCCACTTCCCGCGCTCCACACGCTGCACCCCACCCACCACACGCCCCGACCACCCAATCCGAGCACCACCACCACAAAACAATCCAGAAACAATACAATCAACAATCACACACATAGATAGTAAAAAAAAAATAAAAAACGATAAATATAAATAGTAAAAAACCCAAAGAAAACCAGACCCGCAAAAAAACATCCAAGATGAATAGCCAAACAATCAAAATAAAAAAACCAGCAAAACAAACAAAAAACGCAAAATGAAATAGTGCCCGAGGGATTCGCTGTGCAAAGATGAACACATGCACAGCATAAAAAAATACACATACACATGGACCTAATAACAACTCTGATCAAAATATTCAAATAAAGATTAATGAAGGGGCAAGCCGGGGATTTTAGAGGACAATCTGGTGTTGTGTCCAGTACCGATGCGTACCTGGCTGGAAACAAATAACGCAAACCAAAGCAATCGAGCAGCACAAAGACCATACGCACTCCATCGACAAAACCCAAGTACACACACAAACACACACAGTAAGCACAAAGAAAAACTCAACAGAAGCATGGTTTCAAGAAGAAGCACCAGACCCTCCACTAAACTCGCGCATGCATGGCCGTGGCTCTTATCTCCCCAAGTATCGCTTTACAGAGGACGTTATGACTTTGCATTAGACGCCACTGCTCGGTGAATGCTCCGCATTTTGGGTGTCCCGCCCTCTCCGACAGTGATTCAAACGAACACAATACTCTTCTCTGACCTGCTCCACAGTTATCGGCCTCCATTGAAATCAAAAGTGCTGTCCTGTGTGCTTTTCTGTGCCCTACTTGGTCAGCCCTGCACTCATTGGGTTCATACAGTTGAGATGCTGTCAGCACCGAATGCCACGCCAAGTTGCTGTGATACAGCGAAATTGTTCATAAGTTTTAGTTTATAAACTCGGATCTGGAAAAAGGTGCATGCCACCCACCTCAACCCCCCCCCCCCCCCCATGGAAAGAAAAAAAACAAAACAAAAACACCTCAACTGGTTAGAGCTGCAACCAGTTCAGGCGTGATGCCCGTGTGCAAGAAAAGGGAATTGTCCTTCAATGATTGATCGTGCCGAGTTGTCAAAAGGAGAGTAGGGAGAGCAATTTACCTAATTATGCCCATTTGGCAGAATGATCCGATTCCAGGTGGTGCAGGCAGGCAGACAGGTTCCCCAAAACACTGATCTTCATCATTGGAGGGATCGTTGTGCTTGCAATCATCCATGGGACCTTTCTTGTCATCATGGGCTGGCAGACGGGTCCTCCAGTCTGAACGCTCCATCCCATTGGACTGCAAAGCGAGGTATGGTCCAATCTCCTCCTCCTCCCACACTCTCTTCAATCCCATTCTTCCCTCGATAGCGGACGTCGCTCGGCACGGAATCAATCCAGTCAACCGCTGTGCTGAAACCCTGCTCGAATGGCAAGGACTTGCACTGTCCCTTCCTGGAGTTGTGGCGACCAAAAACCTGGCACAGCAAATATTCCACATGTCTACATAGAACTCCACAATTATCACACCACCTCTTTCTGATTTATAATATCCCCCTCGAAGAAAACCGCAGTTTCACACTGATTGCTGCCTTGTCCTCCTCGTTCCTTCAGTGAAACTCCAAAATAAAAACTGAGGTGACCACCCAAGATTTTGAACTCAGATCACTGGATTCAAAGTTCCCAGAGTGTTAACCCATTACACCATCAACCTTGTGATGTATAGTTATCAGATGGAAACAAATCCTACATTGGAATTCATTCAGAAAGCAATCTGAAAAAAGCACGAGGAAAATGGAGTGATCAGCAGGGAATAACAGATGATTCCGGAGTTTTCAGCTCCACACTCTCAAAACCCATCCAGGTACAGCCCAGGATGAGCGTTATTCAAACACGTTTTCCGAAGAATTCACTCTCAAGACAGATACTAATCTAATTCCACCGCAATCTCTGGTGTGGTGTCTGTCTGTTCTTCTGTCTTCGCGAACCACACGAAGGCACGTTTCTCGCGACCGCCAGTCCGTAGTCCGATTGAACTTGCCAGTAATATTGCCGGGGCCCCGTGGATTGTGCCTTTTCGAGGTTGATATCGAGAGTCGGACGAGCGTTCCCAAGGTACGCACCATCTTACTGAGTCGACGCAATGACAAAACACGGTGCTATGACAGTCCACGAATGACGTCACAATTAATGTTGTTTATTTATTTTATTATTATTTTTTGCACGATTGCAGGTCCGATCTGATTGAAACTTGCCAGGGAAATATTGCTGGGCGACCCGCGGCATGTCCTTTCAAGGTTTGGAATATTGATCGGCTCATAAGCAGTTTCCCAAGTTACGCCATTTATTCTGTCGACCCAATGACAAGACAACGTCTATGACATCACATGACGTCACCATTAACTGTTTATCTTATTTATTTTTGCACGATTGACGATCGACTGAGTTGGAAAACTTGCAGGAATACTTGCTCGCTGAGGACCGTGGAGTGCCGTTTCGAGGTTTTGATATTAATCAGACGAGTGCAGTTCAATTAACGGCCATTTATCTGTCGACCAATAATTGCGAGAGAGGGGGACAGGAGGAGGGGGATGAGAGTGGTGCGAGAGAGAGGGGCGAGCGGAGGAGGGGGAGAGCGGAAGGTGCAAGACTAGGGGGAACTAGAGGGGGAGAGAGAGGGGGTGGATGTGGGACGAAAGAGAGAAGCCGATGAGAGGGGGGCACGAGATGGGGGTGTGAGAGGGGGGGTAGAGGGGGTGTGAAGAGGGGTTTGCGGCAGTGGGGGCGAGAAGAGGAGGGCGAGATAGAAGGGCGAGAGAGAGGGAGCGAGAGAGAGAGGAGGGGGAGAGGAGGCGAGACGGCGGTGAGAGAGGGGAGAACGGGAAGAGCAGGAGGGGCGAGAGAGGGGGGAGAGAGTGGGGGGGAGAGAGAGGGGGGGGAGGGGGGGCGAAGAGGGTGAGAGAGAGGGGGCATCACAATTCAGAAGGGGGGGCGAGAGAGGGGGGTGAAGAAGGGGGGAGAGAGGAGGGGCGAGACTAGGGGGAGCGAGGGGGGGCGAGACGAGAGAGGGCGCGTCACAATTCAGTTCTTGCGTTTGATATGAGCGTCACAAAATTGACGCTGGGGACCTGTAGTTGTTCCCAGGTGGTTCCCAAGTCTTATGGCCATGTTATTGATACGGTGGTCCGAATCTAATTGAAATAATGCCCCAACAGTGCGCGTCTTACAGCACCATATGGCCCGCCTCCATACGGGCCCGGTACTAATACAAAAAATGAGAAACAAATTGCAAATGGAGATAAACAGAAGGGACAATGAAAAAGAAAGAAAAAACAAAGCAAGAATGAAGCACAAACAAGCAGAGGAAATTCCCTCCACATATGCAGAACTTTATCCGATTATACGGTCTGGCACCGCACTGCCTATGTATCGTGCTCTCTATGTATCAGCGACATCTCACTCAATCTCGGCTTCTTCTCTGTCACGCCAACCAGTGGCCCTTAAAGGAGTTCTCTTACCCTTCTTCCTGTCCAGTGCTGGAGTTATCAATCCAGTTTCTGGGCCCTGTTTTTTCTGGTTTCATCAAGGCCTCTACGATCTGAAATCCCTCTCATCTCTTTGACTGATTGAACTCAGCCCTCTGCCGTACCATCGTCATATCCTCTGAATTGGCAGGATATAGGTTTTCCACGTCTGCACACCAGGATAAAATCACAAACTGGTCCCAACGACCATGGACAGTCTTTTCAGTCATGACAAATCCTAACACCTACCAGTCTCGTCCAAACAGGACGGCTGGAAATCCTCACCATCCCCCCCCCATCCCCAATAATTTTCCAAACAACTCTTGAAGAAGTCATTTCATTCACTTCTGGGTCTCACGATCTGCGATGATCATACTGGGAAAGTCAATATTCCAAAGCGGCTCAAGCAGTGCCGAAGGAATCCACTGCGTGCAAAGTCCTTCCTTAGCTGACTTAGCGCTGACCCACAATACAAAGTTTCCGTCCGCAGCCTGATGGAGTACTGTCTCGCCCCTGGCTGGTGCTCCACTCTCACTTTTTCTCGACTTCACGCAGTGCAAACCAATGCCTTTAGAAACGTTGGTATCTCCTAACGAGTGAAAGCTGAGAATTGGTCTCTCACTCTCTCATAGCAGGCCAGGTTTTGGTGGACTTTCTGTCTTCCACCATCTCTTCCTGGTCTCGCCCCCCCGTGCTCTGTCTCGATACTTCCCACCACATTTTCAAACGCAAGCTCTGCTCAAACTGGCAACCCAAGTTCCACCAAACGGGTGATTCTAAACCAGCTCCGCCAACTGGAGTGATTTCAACCCAGCTCACTAACTTGGTATTCAACCCCAGCTCGCCCAACTGGGTTTTCACACCCAGACCTCCACCAATACTGGTGATTTCCACCAGCTCCGAAACTGGGTATTTCCACCTAACTCACGCCAACTCCCCGGATGATATCAAACGCAAACATACACAACAACCACCACCTAACAAGAGGTAAACTATAATCCCACACAAAACCTCACACCAACGCATGAAATTCAACACAAACTACAACAACAAGCCCAACATGCGATGATAACCACCACAATAAACAAAACCAACCAAAAAAAAACTACCAAGGGAGTAAATATCCACCCACCCGCCAGCTGGGTGATTTCACAGTAAAAAAAAAAAAAAAAAAAAAAAAAAAAATCCGCCAAGGGTGATTCACAAACCTACATATACCAAGCGAAAATAGAGGATATAAAACAAGAAACCGCCCAACTGTGGATTTCCTAACCTAATATACCCAATGCTGCGTATTTCCAACCTAGTTCTGCCAACTGTGATTCCAACCCACTTTCGCTCCACCTAGTTCCGCCAACTGGGTGACTCCAACCAAGCTCCACAACAATCTGGTGATTTCAACAAGCTCCAGCAGAACTGGGTGATTTCACCCAGCTACCCAACTGGGTGATTTCCAACCATACTAACTCCACCCAACTGGGTATGTTCCAACCCCAGCTCACCAACTGGGGTGATTTCAAACCCCAGCCCACCCAACTGGGTGATTTCAATCCCGCCTCCACCAACTAGCGTGTATTCCAACCCCAGCTACTAACCAAACCTGGTGATTTCCAACCGACTCACGCACATGGGTGATTTCCAACCCTAGTCCGGCAACTGGTGATTTCCAACCTAGCTCTCGCCAATGCTGGGTGATGTTCCAACCTAGCTCGCCCAACGGGATTTCCAACACCTCACCACCCATCAAACAAATAAACAAGGGCCAATCAAAAACCAAAAAACTAACATAACCAACTGAGAAAAGATATTCCAAACAAATAAAATAACACAAAAAATATAACAACCCATTCACCAACTGGGTGATTTCCAACCTATCTTCCGCACACCGGTGATCTCCAACCTAGCTCCACCCGACTTTAAAAAAGGAGATAGAATTATCAACCACCAGAACAGCCACACACTAAAAAGAGGAAAAATAAAATACCAACACACTAATATCAAAAAGACACAAATAACAGAAGTAAAATAATCCAAACAACAACCACAATACAAGACACTAAAGAATGACTTCAAACCATAACACCACACAAAAAAAAAACATAAGAAAGTGTATTCAAACACTCACCCTTTTTTGCAACACGCCCGCTCCAAAACAAGCTCGGCCCTCGATCAAATCCGTTTTGGAAGGGCCGACATGCTGATCATTGTACTGGCTATTCTTACTCAGCTGTCCGATTCTCAGACAGAATGTGAAAAAGCTGACAAGCTCACTTAGTTCTGCAGCAAGTGGCTTACCTTCGGACTACTATATCCGTATAGACTCAACTAACTGAGTGCACGAATGTAACGCGGCACACAGATTTTCAGCTTTTGGGATTTCAGTCAATGGAATCAAATAACCCCACGACCTTTTCTTTCTCACAGTATTAACACTGGCTGCATACAGTTTTACATTGATGAATTTCGAAATATATCTGTATGGTTCACCAACTTCTTGCGTACTTGTCAAAGGATAACAAAGGAACTAAAATCGATAAAAAGTTTAAAAATAGAATAGCCATTACAAATGCTCTCAGACCAAGAATCTCATAACACTGTAATATCCCTTGGTTCCCGCCTAAAAGTTTGGGGGGGGTTTCCAGGTTCTAAATCTTTAAAAATCCAATCCTGTATTAACCACCAATAATTTTGTGTTCTTCACTGACATGGACCCTGCCTCAAAAGATTTATGCAGTTCTAAAATTTCCTTAAATAACCACGGCTACATGTGCGACTACTCATGTAAATGTTCCAATGTTAAACCTATAATAGAACGATAAAAAAACAAGGTTGTGTTGTGGAAGCCATGTACAAACCATAAAACAAACTCCCAAAATAATGAACAAAAACACAAGATCTCTGAATCCACACGCAAGGAAACTTTGAAACATGCACATTGCAAGTCTGCTCTCATCGGGCGAACTAGAAAACTGATAATTTAATTAGAACTCATAGGAAAAATACCATCAGATTATAAAAAGAAATAATATACAAATATAATACATAATAAAAATAGAACGGAATAACGAAAAATCTAGAATACAGTATAGAAATTTGAGGGTCATCTCAGGATAAAATGTTTCAACAGAAAAAAATTCATGAGCTATATCCGGGCATCATTCAGACAAAAAAAAAAATTATTACAAAAAAAATCCAAAAAATTCAAGCGTCTTCTCTGAATTGGCTGAGCAGATCGAGGTGAAACTTTAACACGTATTGACCCTGTGCCAAGAGAACAATAAGTTCACCATATGATGTCATATAGTAACAACACAAAAAAGGAAATGGAAAACACAAGAAAACCACATTAGATGTGACCTAAAACATAAGAATAAAAATAAAATATTCTATAAAAACAGAAAACAAGGCTGGACAAATTGAGAGAAATTTCACACAAGTATTTCCCAATCTTGGTGTTAATTTGTTGAAAAATAACTTAGAGAATCGATCACAGCCACCATAATTGGCAAGACAACAAAATGATGCAAAAAGAAAAATATAAAAATAAAAAAAAAATGTACTCATCAACATACAAAGAAGTACAACACCTAACTAATAGCATGGAAATAAAATCAAAAGAGAATTGAAAAAAACAGACAATGAATAAAAGCAGATAAAAAGCAGTAAATCCAAATTAAAATCCAGAACAAAAACTAAGAGAAATACATTTTACGACCGTAGGAAGGATGACATGGCGAGTCAACCATCCTGGTGTATTATTTTAATTTCTGTGCATTCGGGGTCTTGAACTCAGGAGCTCATAATACAATTTTTTATTTGAATTAATTTATTTAATCCTTCTGATATCCAATTCGAATAATAAATAAGAACGTCATAGGTAGGTGCAGGTGTTCCGATCAAAGCATGGGTGTCCTTGGTACCCCCAAAAAACCCTCTGGACATCTCTGATTATCTTTTTCTTACGACTTATTACGTACAATTGAAGATGTTTTTTTGTAATCGTACAGATAACTCTACCAAATTAATAATAATCAAAACAATATTGGTTGGGAATCAATTATAGAAGTACCGTATGGGTTCTGTAGATGTCTCAGTGCATGGTGAACGAGGTACCCTGGTGGCAACTTCTCCAACGTATAAAACATACCTTTGGGGAATTTAGAACTTCACACTGTGGCTTTTTGTTATCATGTGAACATAACTATTTTTGTGCTGCATATCATTGTACTGCAGAAAGTGGTATTTACAAACTGTATTTGTCAATAAATGTTTGTTTCCGTTTTTAATATTCTAATCTTGTACTTTAGATAGTTTGAGTATTGTGTCGCATTCATACATTAAGCGGATTACTGTTATCAGAGGGGGAGGGCAATGTCCCAATTATATATCTTGGTGAAGAGATCGTATTTGGAGGATCAATAAATACTCACTAGGATGGGAGAGGGATTCCTAAAAAGAGAGGTGACGTACGAACCGATTCCCACGTCAAACCATTGCGCACTCGATTACTTGCCGAGCAATACAGTGAGTGATGCTGGCTTTACGAGAGCAATAACACATGAGGATAAACATAACTTTCAGATAAGAACTAATACACAAGTACAAACTGATGATCGAACAAAAAAAATGGAGGAAAAAAGACACAAACAAACAAATCATACATTTACACACACAATGAGTGAAAACACATTTAATTTACACATCTTTAGTCACAAACCGCAATTCGTTAAACGAGTAATTCTACGGGTGAAATGCCATCAGAAGTGGCCATTCTTAAACAGTCTTATTAAACACAAAAATAAAAAAAATAAATAGAGCAAAACATCATTCACAAAAAACAATAAACGAGGAGGAAAAGACAAAGCGATGGATAAAAAGAAAAGCATGGAGGATGGGGTTGATCGTTCCTTCACCTCATAGCAGCCAATAGGGTGTGCCAGTCCAAATTACTTGGAGAGAGGGAGGGGAACTGGGGGAAAGATGGGCAGTGGCGATGCGGTGTTGATGGCGTCTATGAGGGTCCATACAGTAGGCAAGTTCTTTTGACGTCCAGGTAGGCCAGTTGCCACCGCCTGTTTCTGCTGTGCACTGAACAAACAGCTCATGCGGACCGAGCAGCGTGGCTTTCTCCTTGCTCTTTCCGCACTAACGGCTTCTTCCTTCTCCTCGCAGGAAGCATTTTTCGGCAAGAAATAAAACTAATAGTCACTCATTTTGTTCTTCCTCCTCACAGGACATGATTTTTCATTTTGTCTCATGCGAACTAACTTTATTGTGCACATTCGAGGGGGCGTTGTCCATGATCAAGCTTGTCGCAAAAATCAAACAACAATCAAATCACATAAAATAAATAACATAGATAAGTAAAATGCAAAACACAAAAAAACAAAAACAACAAAGAAGATTACAAAAACAAAATCAAAAAAAAAAAAAAAACCTAATTATGACAATAAAAAAACCCAAGCAGATCGAAACAGGGTTATCCCTCGTCCTCCCGCACAGCATTCAATCTAGTGCGCACTCTGTATTGTTTGATGCTGGAGCACTGCACTCGATGACAAGGAAAAAAAAAGAAAAAATAAAACAACAGACAAAAACGCACTTCGTATCGATTAACTGTTAACACACAAACAAAAAAAAAAGGACATGACAGCGAAAAAAAGGTACAGGGTAAGGAAGAGTGGGAAGCTCTCTTATCCATCTGCCCCTGCCCACCTCCCTCAATTTTGTTTCCTCCCCCACCCGCTCATCTTCAAAACCACTCATTGAACCCGTCTCATCTTCCTTCTCCACCCTCTCCATTCTCTTCCTCCCATGGCTATGCATTCTCTACATTCTCTCTCCTCAAGCTTCTCTCCACCTTCCTCTCAAGTCCCACTCTCCCCTTCAAGCAAACTTCTCTTCTCCCCTCAAGCTTTCCCTCACTCTTTCAAGCTACCCCTGACCTTCTCCCATAAAATATCTCACAAACCATAATCAACACCAACAAAACCAACATTACATGAAAAACTAGACCCAACAACAAAAACCTAATGATAGAATAAAAAAAAAGCAGCCAAATAGAACACTAACAAATAATCTCCAAAAAAAAAACTACTCTTTCCAATTAATTCCCACAATCCTCAATCTCCATACTTCCTTTTGACCCCTCATCGTTTATTACTCCCAATTGTGACTCATGATCCTTCACCAGCTAGCCATTGCCTTCCTCCCCACTTCGACCCTCCCCTAACTCTTGTCAATCTCCGACACACTGTCAACATCTCCCCTACTCCATGGGATTTGTTTGAACTTGCTGAATGTGGCCTCCATTGCACGAAGGTAAGCTAAATGCGCTCCTCCTACCAGGATGTTAAACGACAGCCAAAATCAAATTGCTCTCAAGTGAGGATTTATTCAGTAAATGGTGACCAATTGCAGTAGCACAGAGAAAAACCTGGAATAATGTACATTCTACATCAACCCCCGAGCCTGGACGTCCTTAAGAATAACATTGGACGACGTGACCCGTCTGATCGCCTAGCCTACACCACACAAAAATAAGACGATTATGTCTGATACTCAAAAAAATGCGATCCTTAATCTCAAGATCGTGGCCACGGTACTAGCAGCGACAATGGCACTAGAAATTCGTCAATAAAAACAATATACTTATACAATGAAAAGAGACAGAACAAGAAACAAATATTTTTGGAACTGACGGAAGCACCGGGGTGGTGAAAAATCACGTGCGTTGACAGCACAGTAAGAATGGGAACTGTCTGGTTTGATATTGGTTTCAACGTGTGAGAACGAACACTTTGCCTTTCCAGGTAGACGAAAGCTAACCACACAAACAAGACGAACATAAACTATAAACAAAAGGTCCGATTATAAGATATCCCATTCCTGGATGAGTTAAAGAAAAATGACTATATGTAATTATTAGATGATGCCGTTCGGATACCCCAATATATAAAAGGAAGAAAAAGTCAATTGAGGTAACACAAATTCAGTGGAAAAAAAAGAGTATAAAATACACTGAAAGAAGAAAGTCAGATCTTCTCTTGCTATTCTTGACCAAGATACCGCAACAGTCATCTTGTATTGAGAGGAACTGTAATAGTCCCACTCTGTCAACTGTCCTGGATAAAAGTAGACTTACGTAGACTTGTGTTTCATAAGTGTCGGCAAGAATTCTCAACAGTACGTCAGGAAGGAAGCACGGCGACGCGTCCATCTCCAAGGTGAAACTTCTGGGATGGGATGAGCGAGTTCAGGTATCCAAGAACTTTTAACGTGCTGAGGTTATCAAGAACAGCAAGATGTATGCCACGTACCGATATAGCAAAGTGTCATCAACGATTTGAAACCAAATAAACAGACAGTGTCCATTCTTACTACGCGGAAGATGAACCACGATGATTCCCGTTCTCCGCGTATTTGCTGTCCGTCAGTATGAAAGATTTTCTGCTGCGCCTCTCATTATAAATTATTTAAGAACTTCTAAAGCTTACAACAGATCGACTGCATAGATAGCGACATCAATGTGAGCACGACAGACGTTAAATTACTAGAAATATGAAAAGGATCAAAAAAATTGAACAAACAATCAACACTTTGGGATAGACAACCAACAAGGGTCTAAACTGAACAGAGACACCCAATCGGCTGTAAGATGTACCACATATAAACTATTCCTGTGCGATAATAGCAATGATGGTCACCGTTACTGAATAATGCTCAGTGTGCAGATCATATCATATTGGCTGTGTTCAAAATCTTGAGTGATGTACCAACAGTTGGAGCTCACCGTTCGTGGCAATGTGAAGCACATTCATAGTGTCAACCAATCCATTCTTGTCGACAGGAAGAAATTGTATGAATTTATATCCTATTCTGACGATGAGGCTGTAACTGTGTGACAAACTAACATTGATCATCCATGAAAACACACCTCCATCCCTCCTCCCACTAGACTCTGCAGGGATTAGCATTTGGTTTTTCCCACTTTGGAGATCATTCTCCACCTAATCATTGTTCATCGATGGTTCACTTCCACCACTCCTTATAGTGTGGACGAGATAGGCAATAATTTGTGCATTCATTGACTAAAGCTGAAAGTTCTAACATACCATCTTACTAACCATAAGGTTTCTTTCAGATCGTGGAGCCATTCTGTGTTTGACCTAAATGACCTTGAGAGGTCAATTGACCTCGACCATCGAAGATAACTGTTTTCTTACCATCGCCATCTTATTTATAAAACATGTTGACACGTATGTAACCAATTGCATTTTATTTCAATTAAGATGTGTATATATTATCAGAGTGTTTGTGGTTAATTTTCTAGGTACTTTGATGATCGTAAATAATTTATTTTCTTGCTCCAACAATTTCAATATGATTATTTTCACTAAATAATCTTAATTGCGCTAACAACTATTCTTTGTGTGTTTCAGACAGCCTTGTCAGATCATCCTGAGGCTTTTCTGCTGACAGCTATCCTGAGATTTATAGAACTTTAGACACTGGGTGGCGTAAGCCTGACGAAACTATATTCCAGAGGCTAGTGTGCGGACGCTGTCACTAGTCAATAATCGCCGATGTCCTTGATAGATCCCACTCAACCTTGCAGGCAACATCCACCCCAAGCATCTCTGCCAGCTACTGGAAGCGTTGTATCTCTTTGCAAGAGAACATGGAAGCCTTGCAGTGATCAGCCAAATCCATGCAAGAAACTGTGGGTACGTGTATGTGTCAATTGCCAAAGGACTCCTCTTCAAGACATTGGCTACATGCCGACTGAGCTATCTGGACAGCGAGTTGGACGATGGAGTGTGGCGGGTCCAGAATAGCCAGAGATTGACCGAGAATTTGAGGCCTCATTCTTGGATACCGACAGAGGAGCGTTGACGGATACTAGAACCGTCACCTTGAGCACATGCTTGGCGGAGTGCTGAGCAGCCTTTCTGAAAGATGAGAGGTCATTTACAGCAGCTGCTGATGAGATGGGCAACATTTTAGATGGAGCCAAGACTTGCTGGTGCTTGACAACAAGGATATCATGGGATGATCTGTGTGCAGAAATGTGGAGAAAGGTGGAGTCCTTGGAGGAAGATCAAGTAAAGAGCTGTCGTGGATGAGTCGGTTGACCGAGCCGACAAAGCCAATCAACAGACACACTTCCCAAAGACAAGCTGCCATCTCTTTCAGTCGTCCACAGTGACAGACGCAGTCAAGAACAATACAGATGCCAACTTGCAGCACTGAAGAGTGGATTGCAATCTCTTCTCTCTTCTCCGACTGTATGTGTCTTGGCAAACACAGTGATGGGTCCTGGATCAATTCTTCACCATGAAACCAGGCAGCCACCATCCTTGTCGGATCAGAGCATAACTGCAAGTTGCTATCAAAAGGCGATTCTGCGCTGCATAGCGTTGATGAGACTGACTGCACAGCTATCCTGTGGTCGATGTTCTTGAATGGTCTGCGCCGATAGGTGCAGATGTTGAGTCCTGCGTACATAAAGACCTTCCAGGACTATGTGAGATGGTGTCTTTGTGCCTCACGTATCAACTCAACTGGCGAAATCGACGGCGTGTTGACGTCTTCTGGGATGTTGTAATCTGCCAGACAGCTGAAGGCACAACCGACAGAAGAGGGCAAAGGGTGTCAGGATGAGCAGTGGTTCCCACCACTGTGATACCAAAGAACTTGCAAAGATTCTACGTGTTGATGAGGAAGCAAACTGAGCTGTTAGTTTCCTTCTCTGAGCAATGATCCAGCGTGTTGCCAACAGAGGAAGACAAGGAAATATAGTGCAACTCATGGAAAGTGGTGGGCACTGGCTCGAACAGGACCAGTCTGACATTGACCAATCCTCGCCCCATGCGTGCTCATGAGGAAGCAGACACACGCTTGCTTCTGCATGTGTCAGATGCTGTGCAGAAAGGGAGCACAAAATGACCATAACGCACGGTCACCTGATGTCGTGGTATTGCTGTGGCTCAATTCTTGAAGATAAAGCCGGAAGAAATTTGTGGATGTCTTGGTGCTGGCGTCAGTTAGGTTACAGTTTGGTGTACACAAGTGGTTGGCCAGAGCTGGATCCAAGAACCTGTGGCCACTCTCCCAGTCTTCGCATGTGGCATCACAGGATGCGACACTGCTTGCATTTGGCAGCAGGGGTAAGAAGACTGGCTGGGACACTTGGACGGCTCTCCTTAAGTGACTGGAGGCCTTTGAAGGAGCTCTCACTGGGTGCCAGGTGCTCGAGCGAGCTGTCCATGGGTCATCTAGTGGAGCGCTTTCGTGTGCTTGATGTACGACAGTAACCAGCGACACAAGTGGGAGGGTAAATGAGCGAGGAAACGCTTTCACTCAGAAGTCCAGGACCCTGGAGAATTCCACCACACAGGCTGCTCTGAGGCAACACATATGCAGTGCCACTATCCAGGCCAACTCTGGAGACCAGGCGTTAGTTTGACTAGCTGAGCTCACAAGCCTTCTGATTGGGATGGGTAAAGGATGCACAGGATGGAGCCACTCGGGACCACCCTTGCAAAGGACATCAAATCCTGCTACGAATGATACACTGCGGGGTGCAAGCAGGGTTCAACCGGCGCTGCAAGAGTGCACATAGGCGCCTCATGTGCATCTGTCCGCTGTCTCATTGTTCAGGAGTACTGTTAGAGTCATCCCAGAGGACGAAACCTGGGACAACATGGCTACTATATTACTATCACCGCTGTCCGATCCATTCTTCCAGATAATGTGATACAGATTGCATATATGTTAAATCTTGTTTAACCAGCCTAAGTAACATCGGGCTGAGTCATTGTGTTGCATTAAAATGTAACGCTGTTAGGGATATATGTGGAGTCGTAAGTAAGTAGGTATGGTGCATGCAACCAGCTAAGAGATAGTCTTTTAAAAGAGTGGTGTAGTATGTGAGGTTTTTCTGCGATAATCCAAAAATGAAGATTTTTCATCGATACAAGGTCATGACCTTCATAAGGGCTAGAAGTCAAATTTGAAAGTGGCTCCCGTCCTAAATATAAACTATTATGGTCTTACAACACTGTGAATTGCATGCTTTAGTCATGAAAATGCACAATACATTCCATCATATATAGAGGTTATTGCCCCACTATTTTATGAGCTCTATGTTTGCACCAATCAGGTAATCCATCCATTTTTTTTCTTTCGTCTCACATATCGTTGAGGCGACATTAGCATCGTAATTTTAAAACGAGAGTTTGATGCTTCTTCTTTCATCGTGCTTGCGGGTTTTATCCTGAGAGAGTGCTAAGTCAAAAAGCTTTGATAATGTTAGTTTTTATGATCAATGCTATGTTTAATATTGTTGTCGGGAGATAAATATGTTCGGTCGCAAGGACTTGTTGAAGTGAGTTGTGCTCAGAGAGGGGGGGGGGGTCGTTGCGCTTCATCATTGTCGGCTTCAAAATACTTATTCGAGTTGGTTCGCGGAGTTGCAGCAAAATTGTCTCTCACCACTCCTTCTGCATGATTCTGGTGATAAGGATGAAAAACATTAAATAAAAACCACGTGCGACTCGGTAAATCAAATTGTGTTTGCGACTGTGCGAACCATCTGGGACAGCCGTGAGTCGTTAGGGCCAAATGGCGGCAGTTTTAACGAATACCGTCGCGTATGAAGCCGGTTGAGCGACCAGATAGCGGCATCTGCGCGGTCTCTCGCGTTGTATGTGGATTATTTTATGTGTGGGGTGCTGTGTTGGGATGTGCAGGTCGATGTTTTAGATGGTTGTTCTGGATTCACTAATGTTTTTGGGATTGTGTTGTTGTTCACTGGATGTGGTATGTTGTTTGTTGGTTTGGTTTTTGTTTTTGGAAGGTTGGCTCTTCGATTGCTTTTGTGTAAATGTGTTGTTGGCGCTGTCTGTAAAGTAAGTAACTGTATAACTTTTGTTTTGTATCGTGTTGTGTTGCCGTGTGTGGCGCGCGTAGTCGGTTAGTCAACTCTGCGTCGTTGTTGCTTTTGTTTCGTTGGTTGCTTTAATGGTGCATTTTGACTGTATGGCTGTATATAGTGCTTTCCCTGTGTAGTCGGCGTAATAAATGGTGGCAATTGTGTGAACTGTTTTCCCGTTTTTTGCTTTCGTCTTTTTCTTTATTGACGCCTCATCCTGCTTCACGTAAAAGGGTTCGTCGTGTGCAAAACGCCCGGTAAATAATCTGAACCGTCGAGTCGACGATCACACGCTCGGTTGAGTTTCGAATAGGTACGGAAACGGGCCGCCCAAGAGGCCTCGTTCCGGAGTCGACCTGGCGGCGAGGTAACGATCGCCCGGTTTTTACCATCCGCGTGGTACTTTTAGGGTAGGTCCGAGTTGGCGAACAACGCCTATCTACGCGGGTGCGCGATTGAACGATTGTTGGTGAGGTCGAAAGGCCCCCCGTGACTGGCTACCGGGCGATAGTTCGACCGAGGTCACGACTGAATAGTTCCGTCCGGTGGGCGACGTGCGCGATCGGCGAGTTACGTGGCCGTCCGGCACGCCGCCGGGGGCGCGAATTCGCAACAATATTGTCAGTTAGCTTGTGACCATTGAAATCGGCCATGAGGATTGGACTATTAGGCCTAAGTGTGGCTATTACCTTCCCTTGGTTTGGCTTAGGCCCTATGCCTCATCCTCATAGTGCTACTTGTTGACCCGCATAAGCTCATTATTTTATTTAAAAAATCTTCCAATCAAATTTAGTACTGTAACTCTCAATGTCGCAAAGGTCCCGGCAGCAGGATGTGGGCGAAGTGCGGGGAAAGGGATTCGGGATCATTCCAACAGTATACTCACTTACAAAAAACCTAGACTACCCACTGGGTCTACGTCGTCTTGGTCCGTTGTGCAATCGTTGCCCGAATGTGCCACCCAATGATGTTTTTGGGGGGGGGCTGCTCTGTGGTGCTAATACCTCCCTGAAAGCTGGCAGGTCTCTCATTTTCATGGGGCTTTGTGGCAGGCTAGCGTCGAGACATACGTGCGCGTGAAGGAGGGACATTGAGCTGGGGAGGTGGAGTTCACGGGCGACTGTAAGTTCGAGCGCGGTGTGGAGAGACGAAGAAGGGGAAGAGAGAGAACGAACGGCCCCGCTTCGTCCGAACTTTATAGGCCCGCGTGTCGCGAGGGCGGGGGGCCACCCCCAAAGGCGATGCGTTGTCACCCGAATCGGGCGCTCTGATTCCCCCCCCCCCCCCCCCCGCGGCCCGGCCGTGGTAGGCCGGAAGCAGCACAATTCCACTTCCGGCAAAGGTGGCCCAAGCCGTGAAAATTTCTTTCTCACTCTGACCTCATGACATGAATGAAATCGCCCACACCGAACTCCGCGTCATGAAATTCGCGGTCGCAAGAAACCGGCCCGGGGCCGATGCCCTGACGACCCAGTCCCCGAGGGTGGGTGTCGGTCGAGGGCATGCCTGCCCGGGTGCTGCCGATAGCGCCTGATCATGTGCCTGCTCTGTGATAGCGCGATGCGGCCGAGCTGTTACAGCATGCCTCTGCCCGATTCGCAGCATCGCTGGCTGTAGAGGCGAGAGAGATAAAGATGTTTGATGGCAAACCCATGCACAGACTGTAAGATGTGTCCATTCGTGCGTTGCTATGTGCTCACAATAATGAGGAATTGTCGCAAGTCAGCGCACAGGTCTGCCCTTCCAGCACATGTCCGCAATAAATGCTACGCCAGATCCGGCCATGTGACTCAACACGTTAGTTAGCGCTCACATGTCGCCCCGATTCTGCTTATCGTGTGGCTGTGGGCCTTAAAGCCGATCTGTTGTCAGATTTGCAAGGGGGAACGATCACAGATATAATAAATTAGTATGGACGTTTGGAAATGAAAAAAGGATATAGATCATAAGTGTCAAATGGAGAATGGAGGGAAAAGAGAATGCCGATATAATTTAGTCAGGAAATGGGGTTGAAAAGTTACGCGCCGCCCGTAATCGGTGCAACAACGTGGCGTTGGGTTGTCGTTTTATAAAAACTCTATTATGCGGCCATGCTGACGATGTAAGTTATTGGGCACTTAACCTACTAAGCCAATGATCTTTGCCGATATTGTAGTCTTTGCTTCTTGTTTGTGCAATAACCACATCCATGCAGTCGCAGCAATGGGTCTGAAAGAAGTACGCGCCGCTGATGATGGATCCAAATCAGCCCGCTGATGGCGTTGTTGGCAGCCGTATTTTTCCACTGCATCAAAAATTTTGAGAATGGCGCCCAATATCTCAAATCTGTTCATATATATGATAGGCTACTAGCTGTGCCTAAATTGGTGCTTTCCTCACAAAATGCACAATTGTTATGCTAAGTTGCCGCACTAATAACGCCAACGCTCGCTATGACATCCCACACGCACCGTTCCCGTTGTCCCGCAAGACAAAAGTGGGAAGGGGCTTATCGAAACGTTATTATTTATGCGAATAACCTGTCGTTGGTGACCACTATAATGTTGGATGCTCAGTGCCTTGAGGCATGCGGTTCATATTCAATATTATTAGGCCACCACATACAATATTAATCTAGGACGGTGACAATATACGGATACAGTTGATGGGTAAAAAAATCAGGAGCTCCTGCAATTGGATGATCCAAAGGTTAATCGGCGTGCTTCATGACGATTTATCAGAGACAGTCTTATGAGTAACACGTACGGCTTCTCATGTGTACGGTAACTGCTAATTTGCTTTGTGGTATGTAACTAATTTTGCTCATTCAAAAAACAATCTCTCTCTCTCTTTCTCCTCGTCTCGTGCTCGTCGTCTCTCTCTCTCTCTCTCTCTCTCGTCTCTCTCTCTTCTCTCTCTCTCTCTCTTCTCTCTCTCTCTCTCTCGCAGAACTCTCTCTTCGCAATCTCTCTCTCGCATCTCTCTCTCGCAATTCTCTCTCTCCCGCAATCTGCTCTCTCCGCGAATCTCACTCTCTCTTCTCCTCTCTCTCTCCTCCTCTCTCTCTCTTCTCTCGTCTCTCTCTCTGCTCTCTCTCTCTCCTCTCTCTCTCCTCGCAATGATCTCTCTCTTCCTCTTCGTCTCTCTCTTCCTCTCTCTCCTCTCTCTTCTGCCTCGTCTCTATCTCCTCCTCTCGCAATCTCTTCTCTCTCGCGAATGCTTCTCTCTGC
>JAXMNL010001407.1:183-12901 GCA_035128595.1 Eptatretus atami
AAGAGAGAGAATCAATTTTTTCGGTCGAATTGTTTATGAAGCAATTCTTCACATCACTCAGATTAATAGTGTTGTAAGCGTATCAATATGTATGTGCTGGTTTCATCCTTACTTTTCAATATTTGTTTGCGTGGGAAGAATTTTATATATGATTATGATTTTTTTTTTCCATTAAAATGGACGTTCCGAAATTTTCTAGTGCTGTTCTGTATTCATGTCAGACTGCATATTTCAAATGAATATAATGAATGGTATTTTGACCCTTTTATATTGTCTCATTCGATATTGTTTTCCCAATTTTGAAAGCGATTTTTTCGGATTTTTGATAAAATGTAGAAAAATATTGATTTTTTCACAGGCGGGCTTGGATGATAAGCAGTTAAATTTTATATGGTTGTATGGTTGGTAACGACCGAGTGGCGGATATATGCGAGGGACGGGACTGTGCTGTTGGGGTAGTGATAGGACACCAATTGCTTGTTTAAAGAGAGGGGTGATGGTATTAAATACTGCTTCCGTCCTAACGTGAAATTTGACCATTCATGTTTCGACAGGGGAGAAGGGTCATGTTGTGTAGAAGTTCCGTTTCGGCAACAAAAAGCTCATGGGAGCAGGCGGCGTACAGCAGTCCTGAGTGAAGTGCAATACACAGTCCAATGAAGCGAAGACCCAGGCTATTTATTTCATGAGTTGACTGCTGCTTATGGTGGAGGTGAGATTCGGTAAAGGACTGTCGCTGATACCTCGATTCATGTGAGAACACATAGAGTTCCAGGAGGTATATTGACAGGGTGTGGACGAAAGGCAAGAGACAGGTGGGCCAAACAGGTCATGGGTAAGGATATCATCGGGCAGCGATCTGCAGCAGCCGACGCCGATATCATCCAAATTTTGCAGCGTGAACATACCGAATGGAAAGCAATCTCCGATGAGTCTGTTTCGCATGAGAAAGCCAGGGAGGAGCTGGTAGGGACAAAGAATGTCCTCACCGAGAATGCTTTCTTAATGTTTTAGACGAGGTGATTGGTGAATGATGAAGTAAGTTGGACAATCAGCATGTGGATCGCATGGAGCCAATAGTGAAACTCCATACAGCGCAATAAACAAACAGGCGTTTGACGGACAGCTCGGAGACGCAGTTACTAATCTCAAAATGTACATGATAGAGCAATATGGTCCCATTTCCTACATGTGTTCGAAAATTTTGCGATTTCATGACAGCCACACCGCTGTACTGGTAAACGGATTGGAGAAATTGCGGATAATATTCAGCGGCTGAGGGATTAATCAAGGAGTGAGACTGAGAAGTGCAACAGTATTACGAAAAGAGAATGGATCTACAGATTTGGAGTCTTGTGGGATAAAATGCTGGAGTTTTTACGGATTCCTTGAATGTTTACTGTTGAAATGACTGATGTCGTAAGATAATTGGTTTGAGACGGCGTCCAATTAGTACAGTGCTTGGTACAAGCGACCGGATGAGCGATGGCACCATTGCAAGTTGGATTAGCAGATTTAATTTGCATCATTATTTAGGGTTAAATTTGATTGAACATCTGTATAGCCTGGGTTTTGCTCTCTCGTGTGAAGTATAAAATTCGCATCGTGTGCAGCAGGCTTCAGTTCCACTTTCAATGACAAGTAAACGATGCAGTGCGTGTCCTTAATGGTGGGAATGGAATTTTCGTCAGTTCGTCTGTGAAAATGTGACCAGAAGTCCTGGGTCATTGACCGGTAAGAAAGCATGCAACGAATGGGATTATCTAGAACGGTCACACAGCCAATATCCGCAGAGAACATCATCAGGAGAGTAATAGAGAACTAGATTCTGTCGTATCCACATTATTAGATGTCAAGTCACAAATACAATCATTACGACGATTGGACAGGTCGGCGGGAGATTCGGTAAGGCTTAGTCCGACGTCTTGTGGAAGGTTGCTCGCATTAACCAGATCGGCCAGGTGGTTCTCGGTATTCAATGCAGGTTGTTGAGAAAGGAGAACAAAGGTAGCAACGTACGGATTCTCCGATACCGATACTGGACCCTACGAATATGAGTTTGTATTTCTGACTAAATTGCGGTTATTCACCAGTGAATTGTCGCGATAAAGTGCCAAGCGATCGTTACACTTTCGAACTTCCCTGTAATTGGAAGGCGGATAATAATTTGCAGATGAGGCAGACGGTAGTAGCTGAAAAGCGTATTGTCCTGATCTCGGCGGTCTGATCATACGTGCTCAGTTTTCTTGGTTCAAACGGTCATGTGATCCCTTCGTGGCTCAGCGTTAGATACTCGAATATTGCGTGAGAACGCAATAAGGCTATCTTGAAGGGGCAATGTATGCACGAGCGATAACGGCCTTGATGCTAGTCCTACAACTGCGTATTATTCAGGAGACGTATGGTACTTCACTGAGTCAAGGTGAGCGGGGATGAAGGTTATGAGCGCACAACAGATTTCAAAATGTGATTTCTTTCAACCACGTTGTGGGCGGTGATGTTGACTTAGCAGGAGGTTGTTATAGACGAATATGGGGCAACTGAGGAGGTGGAAGGCGAATTGGAGAAGAACGCGATGTTGCATTTATTTTGGAGTATGTGGGGTATGGTTGATCTGCCTAGGAACTTCGATCGGGCACAAGAGAATGGAGATTGGTCATTGCATACGAAGCTGTCTGAGAGAAATGTTATCACTTCGCGCTACTGTGGACACATATTGTATAACAAAATGTGTCGAAGATATTGCAAGACTTGCGTTGATCTTCAGACAAGCATTCCTGAAGTTTTAGATATTTGAGGCCAGGACTTTCGTCGTAAGGAGAAGACAGATTTTTGGGAGGGTTGTCCAATAAGATGCTATAATCGAGCAGACTCTTGAGAGGAGATAATCAGTTGGAGGCCTAATCATGGCGCGGGGTTATGGAGGAAAAGTCGTAAATGGCTCATTGTCCTTCCATTGTGTGCACAGATAAGAAAGTGATGCAGAATTAATGGCCGAGTCGAGCAACGTCTTGATCACATAAGGAAACCACGCCGGTGAGGATAACTAGAGGAAGTCCCGTAACAAATGGATCATGTCTTCTTGCTGTGCCACAGTAAACGAAGTTGATGGCAAGAACTTATGGCCGAGTACGAGAAATCTGATCAAGAATAAGGGAAACAGCCGGCGAGGATAACTCGGGATTGTAAGACATTGACAAACATCCTAATTCGTCTCGGAATAAAATCTTCAGTGAGAGGATGTTTGTGGAATTTAGTCAGCGGTTCACGTCTAGTTCTTGAATGTGCACAAGGTTAGAAGAGGTGGGTGACGCCATCTGGAAACTGTACGATCAAAGGTGTTCGGTTCGTTTCTCCCGAAAGCAAAAGTTCTGCAATCGGCCCACGGAAGCATTGATGATGCTGGTGACGACAATTTGATCACGCTTTTGTTTAACCGTTGCTACCCTGGTCGCGCATTGATGATGAGAAGCACTGGAAACGTTGTTAAAATAAAGAATCTCTAACAATACCTGTTTTCAGACAATGGACTAATGGCGAGTGTGAAGTCGCGCTTGGATGACAGTGAGTCGGAATCAATGGAAAATCTGCTAATATAGTTCCACATGGATGCATGCGGCCATTTTTGAATCGATTTTCACATTTGACGGCGGTTCTCTTCTTCTAGGATAGGAAGAACTTCAATGTACTCCGATATGTAACTAGATGAATTACCTTCGCGAAGAAAAGTCGACAATCCTATGTGATTATTCGATGGATACAAGGTCCATCAAAGAATACGACACATCATCCGGAGATAAGGTAATGTCGAAGATCATAGTAGCGACAGTAGATTTCAAACATCATAAAGAAAATTCTCAGTAAAGATCGACAAGTGATGAATTCATTACATTGTTGATGCAGTACTTCAGTCTGGAATAAATTGCAACGCCCCGGTGATCGCGGATGTTGATTGCAAGGAAGGGTTGAGGTGATCTACTGTAGGCCCATGGTCATTGCTGAGGTAGGACGTATGGTTCTACTATTCACACGCTTCATGTGCAACGTACCGCAGATTTATTTCGGTCTGTATCGACACAATTCGAAACTGGAGTCTGGGACATAGGTGGCAGTATGTAGCTCCGGGGAGAATTATTGCAGAGAACGCACCCTTGTACAGCATAGTGGGTGTTGATAGTATTCGCGATTGTTTGGCATTGGAAAGGCTTTCTCTGAGCAAGATGAAAAACACTTTCCAGGACCATGGCTGAGGTGTTTTTGCGGAGGAGTCCTCATAAGACACCATTATACAGGAGGGGAGACAGTCCTCGTGTGTATAGTATGGTGGTCGCGATTCAGGATGACTGGACAGATTGAGAGTTTCGGAAAGTTCAAAGGAAGCGGTGAGAGTGCCTCATCTGGTAAATGCATGTATTAACGACAAGAGAGCGCTAAATACATCCCTACGTGTATTGTACCAAGTGCGAAGTGTGGAAGGGAAAGGACGTAGGCCCTAGATCTCTCGAGTGGGGGTGGTTTGAATAATAAATAGCTATGGATTGTTAGACGGATCACCGTCCTGCAAGAAAGCGCGATACTGATATTGTCCGAGTGCCATTTGTTTTTTTTTTAGTGCAAGGGAGATTGGACGCAAGCCGCTGTTCTCGTGAAGATATGGATTCGAGTGAATGAGCCTGCCGAACTGTAAGAGGAGGTTGAGAATCGATTCGTGGAGCGTCGAGGGGAGGACGAAGATTGAACTACTTTTTAACGATCATTATACAAGTGGAGTCCTCTGAAATTTTATCATTTATCATTCTATCTCTCATATAATGACGTATGTGAACGTCATACGTGTCATAATCCTGGCAATATGAGTCAATATACATATTTATTATTTTCAAGAGTGCCGGTTTTCGATATTATCTCATTGTCCTCCGTGATAAAATATCCCATTTTCTAAATGCGTTATGTAGGAAACGTGAGTAAATGAAACAATTTTAAGTTTTTAGGCATATCTGGTAGAAATGGCTGCGATTTGAATTTTTGTTATTTAGGTAATTGTCCCCGCAGATTCAGAGTGATTTTGGGGTATATTATTCGCGAAGGGTGTACTACTCGTTCAGCAGTTTTCATTTCTGTTTGCAATTTTTGTTTGCGTTGGCCTGTTTTCAGTTTAGCACCCCCTTATGAAACGATTCATGATTTTAAAACTTATTGAGCCAAATATGCTCTGCGTGATCCAACGCATGATTGATGTGAGTAATCACTAGGCCACGGAGGAGAAAAGAGAGATGGAGGGTTGCAAGCATACAACCTCCGTTTGTAGGAAATCTACGCAGGACGTGGCCAAGCATTTCCTGGACGTGAAGCGCAGGAACGACGAGCTCATATTACAGTCATGCGAGTTTGTGTTGCGTCATGTTTGCTCCATTAGCAACTTCTGAGTTTTTATGTGGAGCTCGAGGCGAACAACGGGGGGTGATGTCTGCGGCCCCTTAGGAAATAATCGCGCTTGATGAGGGCTGCTTTCTTCTATTTCCTGATTTTTTTTTTCCCACACAATTTTGTTTATTTGTAAAATAATATTCAGAGGGAGTATACATCGTACAACTTTGTTCATCAAAGTGTAGATTTCTTTTTATTCATTTGCAGAGTAACGATAATATTTCTTGAAGCAAGCTCTTTGGAGTAAAGATCATTTTATTAAAATATTTTCCTGAAAAATATGAAAATTGTGCATTTGTCACATTGTTGCACATTTGTTCAATCTATTTCACATCTATAATTATATTCCACACTTCTCAAGTAGCTAGAATCATATACTTGGTGTTAGAATTATTTTTGCACTGTATTGGGAGTTACTGTATGTGCTTAGTATCAACAGAGCTGGCATTATCTTCTGTGCTTTCAATCAATGGGCAAGATTAATAGTGAGGACAATCAAGCAGTTGGAAGAAGATAAGACCATTGGCAGCACGTAACATGGAGCATCGGGCGAAGATGCGACATATGCAGGCAGGGAAAGTCACTACTGAATGGTGACTATGTATGGCGCCTGATGGAACAAATGATTCAATCAATGAAACTTCCTTCAACAATTTCCAATGAAATGGTATGTTCAAGTGGTGATCATGTTAAAGGAGCTCGGGTTTAAATTAATTACAGGATTAAAGCAGAGGGTGGTTGGGTGGGGAAGTTGGTGGTGGTGGAGTGTCTTAATAGGATGGGAGAGTTACATCACGCTTCCTTTGAAACAGCAATCATTTTTCAATGCACTTCAGAACTATCAATATAATTCCTTTTTGGTGGCATTGGATATATGTAAGCAAAGGTGTGGATTTTTGTCCTCACCCTTCTATTAATAATAACACCCTTCCTCTCTCTTTTTGAGTCTGTTTTCTATTTTCTTTCCTTCTATTCCACACATTGAGTGTAAATTAATAGCAATTACATAAAATGTCTTAAATTGGTAAGCTTGTAAGGTAGGTAGACGTGTTTTCACTTCCGATCTTGAATCTATTCATTGATCAAATCCTGATTCTTACAATGAGAAAGTTTTAACAAGGATGCCTTTTCTACTCAATATTTCCAACATCACTAATACCATTGCTTTCATCCATAAGAGTATATGATTGATTAATCAAATTTTTTATTAAAAATGTTTGGGACAGTGTTATACAATGAACAACATACGACCGGTGGCTTTAACTCCCCAGTGGAGTAGAGAGTGTTGTGGCATGACTACAAAGTATCATCGCGGAGGAACATTTTATACTGATTGAGCCGTATGTGTATTTTTGCTAAATAAGGATGTTTATGAGAATATGATTGTTAATTTGATTGTACACTATGAAATACTTGCATATGTCACACATCCGATATGCAGGAAGACGACTAGATGACTAAGCCTCGTATAGAGCCTAGCAACAACGTGAGTTACTTCATACTCGAGGCAAAATCGACAACTCATACAAGTGGAAGCACTGCATGCAGGATGTAGAAGGCATGTCGAGTACATTCTCTGCACATGGGAGGCAGAAACTTTAGGCTCTGCTGACGAAGGCGGAGACTTATGTTTCGGGTGGTCTTCGTCATCGTTTTTGGTTTTTTTTTTTCATGATAAGTGTGAACCATGTTATGGGCATTTCAACAAACCTTGGCAAAGTATGGACTGTAATTTACAAGATGACTGATTCAAGTTTGGGTTTAACTGGTAAGGAAAGGAATTTTTAAAATGTGAAGCTTCCTGATGTTTATATTCCCTCTTATCTCTTTTTATTCTCTCCAAGTGTTTTATTTTCAGTGACTTTAGTTGAGATCAGCGTTAAGTGGGTTGCTATTAGCAGGTGGGACTGTGGATTGACACTTTGGGTTCAATTCTATTTTCTAGTCCTTTGCTGATCTGTGGTTATATTTTTTGTTGGTGCTTGCCTGTCTCCTTTCCTACATTTCATCCTATTGTTCATCCACTTCCATTTGCAAACAATTCCGGAGCCCAGGGTTATATTGTCAGTAAAATGTTTAAACATATGATAAGACAAAACAAATGTTTTTGATAGTAAAGATAATTTGTACTCTGCACGAAGGTGGATGGAGGCTATGGTTTTACCCAGTTGTTGTTTGTTTGTGTGACAGGATATTCAAAAAGCGCTGGACGGATTTTAACAAAATGGTGGACTGTTGGGTGTGTTGCAAGGAGAATTGATTCGATTGTGGGGTGAAGATGATCCAGATATGAGGTTCTTATTAATTTTTTTTTAAGTGATTCTTACCATTGAGAAGCTGGGGCCAAAAACGATATACAGTGGTGAAAAATTATTCACTCCGCCAAATAATACTGCATTTGATTAATTTAGAAATTATGTAGAAACAATTTTTTAAATAAATTTTTTATTCCATAGTGGGAGATTAAAAACTACACTGTTTTAAGTTAAGGGGTTTCCGTATGTCAGGAATCACTGCAAAACGTGTAAAATAAAATCTCAACTGGTTAAAAGTATTCAGCCCTTTGGTCAGTAGTGGTGGAAGCACTTTTGAAGCATGACTGCATGGTCTTTTTGGGTAGCTCCTCCACCAATTGCAAGTGAAGATGGTGAAATTTTGCCATTTTCTGTAACTTGTTCCTCGTTCTGCCAAGTTTGGATGGGGATGTCGATAGACTGAAATCTCAGTGTCGCATATTGTTCTTTGGTCAAGTAGGACTTTGAGGGCACTGCAAGAAATTTATTTTTTTCTTCAGACTTCACAATGATTTAGCTTTGTATTTTTCGGTATTGTCTGCATGAAATGTGAATTCCGCCAGTTTTAGAATCATAGTCACTCTTCAAGACAATTTTCATCCAAGGATTCTCTGATTTGTACCGGTCAAGCAGGGTGGTGAGTCATGTATGGGGTACTTTGCATAGAGGACGAAAGCTTCAAGATAGATTTACATTTTTTGGACATTTACGAGGTATACAGCTGTAGGACTATGCCAATGGGATAGGCCGGTACTCGAATGCTCAATGTTTGAATTTACTCGCCGCATTAGTGTTTTGGTTGATGGTTTGATTTAGGGTATTTGGGTGGAGACGATGGGGTGTTTGCGGGATTATGGTTTTTATGGTTGAGATTTTGCGATGCTAATAAGTCAGGGAGGTGTTCGGATATAAAAACGACAATGTGATATCACTTGTTTAAATATTTTTGGTATGCATCCTGATGAGAGAAACTAAGCTTGGAATCTGATAGGTCTGGTCGTCTTCATGTTTTAGATAAAAGTTGACCATGTTAATTTTGTCTATTTGGCGAGCATGGGCTTGAGGCCATGAGTTGGTGGTGAAGCTTTGGCTGTACGACAATGTACATGGGGGATCGGGTAGTGCTCGTCAATCAACATGTTTTGATATATGTACTAATATTATATTATTTATATATATTATATATATATATTTGTGTGGGTATAAATTCAAGTTGAACTGAAATCCTTCCTCTTCTTCAACAACTCATTAGTACCAATTATGGTTTCAGATCAGGTTACTCCACTTGGATATGCTGGCTTTATACTACCACAATGGATAGAGGCCTCATGTCGACCTAATATTCAGGGCCATCTTCTGGATATATCTTGTGTTTTGATAGTCTGGCACCCCGATTGCTTCCACTCATCTTGTATGGCATCAAGCAACTCTAGCACATGGTTACTGAACTTTTTTTTTGTAAACATTGTGAGGCGTATGAGAGCTACAACAGCGCACAACAAGGGGGAGCAGGAGACAAGAGGGGTGGGAGCAGGTAAGAAACAACAGTAGGGAGCAGAGAACTTAGGAATCTGTGTAAGCAGAGAATGGGCAAGGGAACAACTGGGTAAACAGATGGACAGCCAAGGACTTTCAGGACCATTACCGACAGGGAACTTTTAGGCAAGAGGCAGGTAATTTGAAGGATGAAGGAGGTGAGTTTGGGGTGGATTAAGGGGAATAGAAAGATCGAGGATTGGATGCGGGGGAAGATAGAGGTGGTGGTGAACAGGGTTTTGAAGCCTGAAGGGAGAATTGGATTTAAGAAGGGAGGGAGTTCTTCTTCAAGGTGGGAAAAGGGAATGAAAAGAGTGAATTGAGCAGTATTTCGTGATTTTGAATAGTTTTAAAGGGGGTTGCTGGCGGACAATGAGGCCTGCGGATATTGGGGGTGGTGCGGGGGGCGGTGGGACATATTGCGCGAGCGGGTGGGGCAGACCGGAGAGGAGACGGTAGAAGGACAAGACAGACTGCTCTGCCGCGTGAGAGAGTGAGAGGCCAAAGACAGCTCACCGCGGGAGTCAATGATCCTAAAGAAGGTTTCCAAGGTAAGCGAGACAGGTGAGACGGACCACCAGCCAGAGGGGAGAGCAGAACACATCGGGCTGTGGAATGAAGCTTTGTTATGTGGTCAGAGCTCAGGTGGGCCGAGGAGGACTTTGCAACGACGGAGGATTTCAGCGGTGATTGGTTTTGAGGCCATCTTGGAATGTGGCATTTAAGGAAGATCATGGCAATAGTGAGACCCAGAAGCTTAAAGTGAACGGACTTCTTCAACGAGGATTGTTGAGAAGTAGAAGAATTGAATGGGGGGGGGGGTGGTTCCCAAATGGTCCTTTCGGATAGCATGTGAGGGTGTGAGATTGTTCTGATTGAAAGACTGTTCACACTGTTTGGAACAGTTGTGATTTTATCCCGAATCTGCAGAGGGCGAAGAAGCTGGCGGGGGCGCTTGGCTGGTTCCAATATATCTTGTGCAAAGGTGTGCTCTGTAGATCTTTATTCTATCTCCTTTGAAAGGCTGGAGTGCCCAAGACAGTGTTCTGGGTAGTTCTATTGGATCTTACAGAATGTTCTGATCTTCTCTGGAAAATCGCCTTTCTGATTTGCGATGATCAACCCTCTGCCATGACATCTCATCTCCAGGCATGAAGCTTTTCCTCTCTCAGACTTGAAAAATCACAAGCTGGTGATAACTCTGGGATGTAGTTTTTCAATCTTGACAACATCACTATCCCTCTCTGAAAGGACGATCTGAACAACCCCTCTACTACTTTCCTACAATTCCTGAGGAGATTAGTCTTTCTTCAACTCCTGGGTACTCACTATTCAGCATAATCTTAAATGGGGCAAAAAATAAACGGCGTAGGACAAAATTTTAAACCCTAGAAAGAAAAGGTTGATAACTCAAGCCAGCCACAGGAGCAATTATCCGCTTCGTGCAAAGTCTTCCTTGGCACTACCGAACTCCTATCCCACTACAAGCTTTCATGCGATAGTTGGAATATTGGATCTATACCTGTTGGGCTGGACGCCATAGAAAAGTCCTTCAAAGCTCATGGTAATCTCCATGATGAAGCTGATTCCATGGGTCGTCATTCAACCATCAACAGACAAGTTTCAGAGTGATCTCCATCTTCTCTGGTCTTTGCTATGCCCTCATTTCTGGCTTGCACCGACCCCTCATGCTTCTTTTTGTGCTTTGAACCTATGTTTCAAGGAGCCACATTGTCCACTCCCACCCTTCTGGTGACCCCAAAATCCAGGATCATTTGCTCACTCCACCATTTGTTCCTCTTTTCACTGTGGAACTAACTTCCACATTTCCCAATCTATTCTTTCCTCCATGTCTTTCAAGACGTGTTTCACCAATCTCTGCTCATTATCAATCAAACCATGGATCTTTTCCTACCTCGGATAACCCCCACCGCCAATCCCCTCCTCTTCCAATTTTCCAGTTTTTTTTTTTTTTCCCCTCCCGTAAGTTTGCCCTTTCTGTTTCCATTCTTGTCGTATCATGCATCCTCTCTCCCGGTGCCCCCCAAAACCCCATTTCTTCTAACACAATTGTTTCTGTTCCTTTTCCTCTCTTCTTCCCGCAAATCCCTCTATTGTTTGGCCCTTTCCAAACCTGCCTGTTGTTCCTCTCTCTCTCTCCTGTCTCCTCTCTCTCTTCTCTCTCTCTCTCTCATGCATCTGTCTCTCTCTCCTCTCGTCTCTGCCTCTCTGATCTCTCGCTCTCTTACTTCTCTCGTCTCTTCTGTACTTCTCTCTCTGGCTCTATTCTTCGTCACTCTCTCGTCTCTCCTCTTCTGTTCTCTCTCGATGTCTCCTTACTCTTCTCTTGGTTTCTCTCGTCTGCTCTGTCTCCCCTGGTCTCTGTCTCTTCTCTCTCTTCTCCTCTTCTCCTCTTTCGTCGTGTCTTTCTCTTCTCTCTCTTCTGCTCTCTCTCTGTTTCTCTCTCTTCTCTCCTTCTCTCTATCTCCTATCTGTGTCCTTTCTCTATCTGTGTCTCCCTTCTTGTGTCCTCTTATCACTCTTGTGTGTCTCTTCTATCTGTGTCTCTCTCTCGTCTGTGGTGTCTCTCTCTGTGTCCTCTCTCATTCCCTCACTTGTGGGTCTCCCTCTCTGTTCTCTTATTGTGTCTTTAATTGTGTCCTCTCTTCTGTGTTCTCTTTGTGTGTCTCTCTCCTCTGTCGTGTCTTTCTTCTGTGTCCTCTCATCTCCTCTCTGTGTCCTTTTCTCCCTCCTTCATCTGTGTCTCCTCTTCTCTTCTGGGTGTGTGGTCTATTTTCCCTCGTCTGCTGGTCCTCTTTCCTCTGTGGGTCTCTCCTCTGTTGTGTTCTCTCTCTCTCTCTCCTCCGTCTTCTCTCTTCTTCTTCTTCTTTCTGTCTTCTCTCTCTCCTTCTCTCCCTGCTCTCCTTCTTTTCCTCCTCCCCTCTGCTCTTCTCTCTCCTTCCATCTGTTCTCTCTCCTTCTTTCTGTCTCTTCCTCTTCTCATCTTTTCTTCCTCTTGTCTTCCCTCCCTCAATTTCGCCTCCCCCATCTCTTCTTTCTCCTATATCTCTTTCCTCCTCTGTTTCTCCTCCTCTCCTCTTTCTCTCCCTTCCTTCTTTTCTCTTCTCCTCTCTCTCTCCTCTCTTCTTCTCCTCTCTCTCTCTCTCTGCCCTCTCTTTTTCTCTCCTGCTTTCTCTCTTCCTTCTCCTCTACTTCTGTGCCTCTCTCTCTCTGTGATTCTCTGTGTTCTCTCTATCTCCGTGTCCCGCTCTATCTGTGTCTCCCCTCTTGGGGTGGTCCTGCTTTTATTTCTTCTCTCTGTCTCTCTCTCTTTCTCTGTGTGTCTCTCTCTCTCTCTTTCTCTGTGTGTGTGTCTCTCTCTCTGTCTCTCTGTCTCTCTCTTTCTCTGTGTGTGTGTCTCTCTCTCTCTGTCTCTCTGTATCTCTCTCTGTCTCTGTCTC
>JAXMNL010001408.1:11812-19977 GCA_035128595.1 Eptatretus atami
CGAGGATGCAAGAGTGTTAAAACAAAAAAAAAAGGAAAAAGAAGAGAACAACACTGCTGTTGCTTATTATCATTCAGCGTAGACTTACGAACACACCCACTAAAACAAAAAATGGAGGTACCAGGCTCACTCATCAAGAGCCATGACGAGAGATGTCGCAGAAGAAAAGGCAGTAATTATGTGTGTGCGAGACAGCGCGTTTGTGCAAGTATCTGTCGCATATACCTGTCGGTGACCGGCATCTCCCTTTCTCGTTTTCGGGAGAGGCTCAGATGACCGTCAAACCTATGCGTGAAAATGTAAGACCCTTCTGAGAGACGCCACCCAACAAGCAAAGCCCAGCACTTGCTTCCGTATCGGACCAAATCCGAGCACAAGGTAGCGTCTGCGGACACAATGTTCCCAACTGTGTTGTACACGTATGTCGCATCTATTGCACTATATAGTATTGCCAGAACTCAGTTCCGATGGCGGTACCTCTCGCCAGGCCTGAACGGAGGTTCAGGCATTTTGTACCCAGCTGACAAGGGGGCCGGATCTGAATCTGACCTTAAGCGAAAATCGAATCTGCTCTTGTTTCCCTGTCACCTACTGTCACTGTCACCTTCCGGATCAACGGCACGGTACACGCAACCCGAATGTACTTCAGAACTTCTGGTTGGAGAAAAAGGCATCAAAGGGCGGTGCCTAGACAAAGGTTGCCGAGCGTCTGAGCAAAGACGGGGACGACATCGTATTTGGAAGACGCGGCACCGGCTCACGTTCCGAAAAGTGGGCAGCCCGACGGACCACGAAAACAGGAAGCGACAGGGTAGAGGGGCTGTTGTGCGCCTCGGTAAGCCGGAACGCACTGCTTGCACGGAGCGGGCATGCCTCCCCGCTGGAGGCCTGGTGTTAATGGAGGACGAAAATTCTGCGGAACGTTGATGTTCCTGCGAGATCACCTGTATAGGGTGAACGGAGCAAGTTTGGCTTTGGCAGGGTGTGCGGCGAGGCCGGAGAATACTTCGACGATCCGGCTACCGCTCAGGAAGCTCCGGAGGCTGCTTGTCTTGGGTCCACCCACCAGAAAAGAGTGGTTGTGTAGCAAGCAACTAATCTGCAGTCAGGAAATCCACGTGGAAACAGGCAACGTGGCATGTTGGTGGGTCTCATGATGCTGAACAGTGAAGGAGTGCATGTTGGATATAAACACTCAAACCTCACCAACCTCAGAGGCCGTTGTGTATACTATACAAACCTTTGTTGTTGTGAAGTAGACGAGAAAGACTTGCGAGGTGGCATGATGATCGAAGTGTTTCAGTGGAATCACGGTGTAGCATTTCTTCAAGGGAAAATGTCGTTATAGAGCGCGCCGTGAGGAGCGCAAACATGGTCGGATGGGGGGTGAAAGAGTAAACAATGTATGACCATGGTGTGTACATATTACCCTGCTCGGTTTGTTTAACGTGAGAAACTTCTATATAAAAAGAAAGAAGAAATTTCTCTAATAAAAACGCATCAGTTCAGTTTCCTTAACTCACTTGTCATGGTTTGAAAAGGAAAGAATGCTCAAGCGATACACTTTTAACAAGAAAACAAGTTTTAGGACAAATGATAGCACGTGAGTTTACCAATTAGCAGGATGTATGGTGTTTGGCATTCTGCAACAGGTGTGTCAAATAATTAATCGGGTGCGCAAAATTACCGCGGCAACGCATGTAACCAAATCGGAGAAGCTGTCGGGGTGAGGCAAAAACAACAACCACTATGGATACTGTATCCGGGGTCCGTGAAAGATCAGATCACACGATGACGTACCCGGTGTAAGTCGGATCATACAGATACCGGTACCCGGGAAAGTCAGATTCAATACAGATTACGTAACCCGGTAAAGTCAGATCATCACATTGATAACGATACCTCACGTCGGATCCATACAGATACGTACCCTCGGTGAAAAGTCGTAGCACAATGAATTAGCTTGGTATCTGCTGAAGATCCAGGTACTTGCCAGACGATATTAACATTGTGCGCAAATGTCTATCTCGAATCCTTCCTCGAACGGATTTCAAGTGCAAGGCACGTCCTGCGTGTTTCGAGATCCTTCGTGACCGGCAGGCCACCATGTTCGTTCTATTCGGTGTACATAATCAAGCCACAATGAAAAACAACGTGTGTTCCCTGTACAATGACTAGGCGGCACACGCGCCGCACGCTCACGCACGTCTGGTCACATAGGCGTTATGTATATGACTGTATCAATTATGTTCCTGATGTATAGGGATGACATCTTGGCAAACAACATTGTGTGTGTGTTGTGTGTGTGTGTGTGTTGTGTTGTGTGTGTGTTGTGTGTGTGTGGTGGTGTGGTGTGTTGTGTGTGTGTGTGTGTGTTGTGTGGTGTGATGGTGAAGATAATGGACCTTTTGCCAGAGTTATGTCACCATTGTTCGCAGTCTATATAAAAATACATCTGGCTCGTTAGATCATTCAGCGCTGGCATATATAATCCCCCGAACCTAACACCAACATCCTGTCCAGCTCCATCTCCTCAGATGAATACCCATAACTACCACCAGGGAGCCGTGCATGCGTGCTCCACTGGGGAGCGAGGAGGGCCCTCCCCTCCGCCACCCACCCACCCCATTCACCGCTTTCCACTACTCCATATACAGTATTGTTAGCGGGTGTTGTGTATAAATTCACAGAAACACCATTCAGGTTCCCTCTATGAGGTCAGTTTATTTCGGTGAAGATGTGTGTATTCGCAGGTTAGAATTACCCCACCGTAGGATGTATAAACGGGCAAATTGTTCGTACGATGCGCGGGCTGTGTACACTTTGAGGTAGTGTTAGTTCTTTTCTGTCCTTTTATCTTTCACAACCAAACATCTGCGCCTCAACATCCTCACTCCACAACAAACCAAACATCTCGCTGCCTACATGCTTCTCCATCAAGCCGGCCATCATCTCCTCACATCTTCCTTCCAAACAAACACGAACAAAAAACCCGCTCCCACCAAATCATCACTACATTTCTCCCAACCGACCAGTCGCATCTGCTCACCATAGGTCACCAGCGTCTGCGTGAAGACGGTGATCTCACGACAGTCCTGTGGTGAAGCCCGGTCAAGATTTCAAACCACGGCGCGAAGGCAGATCTGACGCGGATGCTCCTAACACGCGCAGTTTAGAGACCGACAACAGGTCGGATCAAAACAGGCGAAGGGAGTGGATGCGAGCCGGGTGAAGGGTCGAAGGTGAAAGCAGCGCTTGCACGCTCGGCCCCCACTGCCCGAAAAAAAACCCGATAAAAAGTCCGTGCTTGGAACGGCCGAGAACGCGAGTTGTTGGAGTGTTGGAGTCCGGGGAGTCCAGTTTAGAAGCGCGAGGAGAACGAACGAAAAAGAAACGAGGACAGAGAACGAGTTGAGGAGAAGGCGGTTGGAAGTACGAGTGGGAGTTACCGGTTGAAGGTAGGCGCTTGGAGAGAGCGTTCGGGTTCACGCTGCCGCTGGTTGTGTGGTTTCGTTGGACGGGCGCCGTTGGAGAGTTCGGAGAGTTGGATGCCGCCGAGAGGCCCGAGGGGTCCGCCCCGAACACGCTCACACAATCGCGCGTCGGTCTCTCGGACCCCTTCGTCATCAGCGTACGCGCCGGCCCCCTGAGCGAATTATTAGGCTTCACGAAGCCCTGGGGTCTTCCTTTTCTTTTTCTTGGCTCTCTTCTCGCTCGCACAAGTCTGTGGCCGCCTTAACCAGAAGTACAAAACTGTTAAGTGGCATGTACATAATAAAATAGACCATCGTCATTGGTAGGTTTTTGCTCGTGTCTTTTTCGAGCGCGAGTTGCTTCCGACCGCTCCCTCCCCACTGAGACATTCATTACGCAATTGCTTGTGTTTGAATAAATGTCCTATTGTTGAATGTTAAACGGGCTGCCGTCGTGTCACATTTCTCATTGACTGCCATAGTGCCGTTTCGGATATTAGCTGGCTGAGTTAAAAGGACGCGATAAACTACCATTACTTCCGATCGGGGCTTGGCAAGTATAAAGAGGAGGCGGAATCGCAAACGAACGAGCTGCTAAGCGCTCGTTTTCGGGCAAGATCCCGTTGAGGTATAAACTCCCAGGCATTTTCTGTCCGCGCGAATAATTAGGTAACAATCGACAATTCGGCGATCGACCCGTAGTGTGTGGACAGAAGAGTGGCTTGGTTATGGTGTGGTTAAAAACAAACCCGGTAGCTGGGTTTCGGCGTTGATCGAAAGCTGCGACGAGATTGCTCGGTTTCGGTTGGGCGTGCGCGCGGTTTCCGCAATCGAGCTAAAGGCGGTCGCACCGTAAAGGACGCTGTGTCTGAGGCCCATGTGTAATTCCTTACAGACAATATATTATATTGATTATATATCATATAATATATATACTATCTATAGTTATAGAGAGAGATATATAGTATTTGTTTACGGGCGGGCTTGTGGAAATTCGCATTACAACCATAAAGGGCGGCCCGCAGGTGAGATATCTACCATAGGTAGCATTGTAGGTTAGCCGCAAACCCGTTGTAATACGAGGATTTTATTGTGATCAGCTTACCATTTCGGCGCTGTGATCCTCCCAGTAGTGTTCGGTATTTTTCCTGTCCTCTCTATCTTTGATTTCAATACGAACAAAACTGCCAGTCGGATCGCTGTGGCTGGGGATCTTTTCCCGTTTTCCACGCCTTCAGCTTCCCCGATGCTTGAGAAGGAGGGGGGGGTAGCTTCGCCGCCGGGATTGGTGGATGACACGCGTGAGGCTGGTCGGGGGGGTGAGGGAACGCCCCTTTTCCAGAACGCTCTCGAGGAGGGTGGGCGACGCGGCGGTGAAAGGGCGGAGCCCCGCGAAATAGAATATATTAACAAGTGTCTGGACACGGGCGCAGGCGCTTCGTTCCTCTTCCTATCTTCGTTCCTGGGGATGGAGCTTGGTCTCGTCGTTCGTTTCGTTCTTGGCTGGTGGTCTGGTTCCTTTGCTATCTCTGGTTCGGTATTAAAGTATGGCGGCTGCTCCCGCAGAGACCTATGCATTGGCCCGCTTTATCCGCGCGAAAGAGGCAATCAACGCACCCCACGCAGGGCACGCACGTGGGGCGAGGCGCGACCGCAGACGCGACGGACGTGGGAGAGGGGACTCGACGGCCCAACAGGCGAAGTCGCGACTTTCACTTTGCTTTTTCTTTGGAAAAGGGGTTGGCGCTCTTGTCGAGACCAAGTAGAAACTGTTTAAGTGTTGCGTGTGTAACGCGGAACTTCTGAGTCGCTTATAATTGTGCACCTGTTGTGATCTCACTCGCGCGCACTGGTCAAAATACGTGCCTTCCGTGCTGGCTCTGTGTGAATTAAAACGTGCTTGTAGTGAACTGTTCCCCGGGCAACGTTTTCGCTGCGATCGCCTCTGTCCTTTGTTTGACTCTCATGCCTGCTTCAACGTAAGGGTTCGGAGTCGGGTGCACATCCCGGGAATTAAATTCCGGAACCGCTCGAAGGCCGACGATATACATCTGCTTGTGCGGGAGCACCTGTAGCACGGAACGGTACCGCATTAAGCGGTTGTGTCCGGAAGTCCGGCTGGGATGGCGTGGGTACGCATCAGGAATCTACTACGCATATGTAGACAGATGGGCTGATGGTGAGGAACTACGATATCGGTAGGGAGATCGATAGGTCTATTTCGCGCAGGTACTTAGGTAGGAATATTCTGAAATGTTGGCGAGCCACACTCATCCTGCAGCAGGGTCGGGCAGTTCGGCACGATCGTGGTGAGGTTAAAACACACCCCGCACTCCGTGAACTACTCACCGGCGTTGTTCCGAGAGGTCACGACTGAATTGTCCGTGTAGGGGTATTTACGCGCACAAGGTGCCGCGATTCACGAGTTACGGGTGGCCGTAAAGAGCGGACGTCGCGCGCGAATATCCCGCCAATACTGACAATTATAATATACAAGTCGGGATGCGTGTATGTATCTTCTGTCTATCTTCCGCTTCTATATCTTGAGCGAGTATTTGGCACATAGTCCTATGATGACTATCACCGCGCGCGCGAGAGTCCACAATCGGCCAGGCAACTCTGTCAACAGAACAAAAATTACATGGTCACTACATGAAGTTAAACATCAAACAGAGCGCCTATCCAGAGTTCAGGCTAATTTTGCCCTCATCAGGACGGCATACTGAGAAATATCTCACCAATGATGACGACATTCATCCTTGAGACATCAGAATCGCACCTCCTGACTGTTAAAGAACAACTGTCCGTCTGTACCCAGACGATTGGTTCCGCAATGCAAACCATTCACCAGCAGGCACGTGGTACCTCAGACGATATCGACGGTAAAGTGCGAGAACCATGGAACGCCCACACCACCGCAAAAGAACAGCGACAGAGGGGTGTCAAGACAGTCACGGAGTGCGGTAGAAGACAGAGAGGCCACCGACCTGCTTGCGAGTGGTACGCACTAGGTAAAACTCGCCAAAGAACCTCGCTTCATCGTGGGAGATATGCGAGAAATCTTGGAAGACCTTGGTTTCCAGGTATCTAAGGACCCAACGAGAAATGGTGAGGTAGGTGTATGGCCAGCCCAGAGCATGGAGAGCGGAACCAAATAAAGTTGCTATGAGAGAGGCGCCTGTCCGGTGATGTTTCGAGGTTGGAACACATCACGGAGGACGTTATGGTGCGATGGAGATGCAAACTGCGGTACTGGAGTCCGGACAACCCACCCCAGCCCCCGCCGCCCCAATACCCTGTCTATTTCTCAGCGGCGCCGGAGATTGTGTGGCTGGGGGGGTGCGAGGCTGGGGGCGTGCGAGGGGGGGGGGGCGGGAGCAGGGTGGGTCGCGGGGTGGGGGAATAAAATAAAGAACCCAACTAAAAAATGTATGCCACACCTTATTCGGAAAAAAAAAAGTTGACGGGTATTTTCTCGGTAATTATTGGGGGTTGAGGGGGGGGGGGTGGGGGGGGGGGGTTGCTTCTTTATGGTCTTTTGTGTTCTTTTATGTTTTTAGAGAGCCGCTCTATTCCATGGGTAGTCCTTGTAATTTGTGTATCGTTAACATATGCGTGTTCCTTTTAAGCTGTAGTTTAGGCCAAGGCGAGGAGCAAAGTCATGGCTGATGGTTGAGACCCGTGGAGTCTGTTCAAACCATCAGGGCAATGATTTTAATGAAAAATATAATTTGCTCGTATATGCTTTGTTTATAGGAAGTCTTGTGTGCATACATAACATTATCTTGTTTACGGAGTTTACATTCCAAGATAATTCCCTACTCTGATATGGAATGTTAGATTATAGATATACTTGTAGATATGCATTGGCTTTCAGAGAATGAAATTAATTCTATTTTATTATTTATTTAAGCCTCAGCTGTACCAAGTTGGTCAGACAACTTTATCATGTCAACCCATGGAGAGAGAACAAGGTGTGCGGGTCCACAATTAAACACAATCTGAGCTCAACAAGAATGCTTGGCCAATCTGTAGACCCAAGTGAAAGAGCCAGTTTCAAATGTGATCCTCACAGGACAGAGGTGTAGTAGTTGCGGTGGACGCTGTCTTTTGGAGAGTGCATGTACAGTTCTCAAAGACGGATGGAAACAGTGAAAATGGTACTTGGCCGCCCTGCGCGAAAAACCAAAGCACTACTGATGGCCACACGGGCGAGACGCGGGTAGCTCGAGAGTTATACAGAAAAGACAGAGGGGTTCTGCCGTCTGTTGAGTCCAAGGGCCAAACGTCAATGCGTTGGATAATGCGATGGGACTAGCGTAATAACGCTAGGCACTGATTGGGAATGTGTGATCGCCGGCTAGACTGTGGGTACCGCGTAACGCGCAGAGTGGCTTATACTACATTAGTCGCCAGGACCTCATCAGAGATCCTTCCAGTTGGATACGAGGTACTGAGGCGCAGGTGTAGGTTTCCCGCGTCTCACACGGGGTGGGCCTAGTAATGATCCGCGCGTTGCTTATGGGAGGTGGGTCGCCTTGTTAGCTGACTCAGCTGGGTCCCTAGGGAGGATATCGAGAACGAAGGGGTGGAAGTTGGAACGGGTCCAGCATATGTAGCGACGGGGAGTTGTGTTCAGACCTGAATCGTCGTCGTTTATGGGGCTGACGGACTGACCAGACGGACAAGTAA
>JAXMNL010001410.1:0-15308 GCA_035128595.1 Eptatretus atami
AAGGTGACACCCACTCGTTGCCATGCTCCCCGTGACTAATGGCGTCAAGCGACACATCAGTGTGTTTGGAAGATCTCCTTGTGTCGGGATTAGTAAATAATTTTGATTGTTGTTGGAAATAATTTTTGAGATAACGAGTTGTACGACTTTGATTGGACAGGACAGTCAAGCTTTGTGATTCCGATTCCATTGATAATTAAATGTATTTATTTATTATTCGTGAAAACAACAGGGATTTTTAAGAATGCCTTTGTTCTTGCTAAATTTCAATATAAAAATTTTTTTTTGGATACAAAGTCAAGGCTCCATGGAAGAGCCAAGAACACTGAACCGATGAGGAAGCCAACAGAACAAGAGAAGCAGGGGAGATGCGGGTGGGATGTGGGGTTATCCCTGGATAGATAACCCTAACCCTAACGCCTAACAAACAAAGCAGAGGGAGACGGGCGGGGAAGATGTATGCGGTGATAGAGGACACAGAAGCAAACTCTCACAAAGAAAAAACTGAAAGTTTGTAAGGAGTGTGGACGTGGTGGTTTTGGTTGGCGGGGACATTCATTGGTACCAAAAGATTTCACGGTTTTCGATGAGGTATCTTATATTAGGAATGGGGATAAGTTTGTTTGATTTTTCTGATTCTTCCTGCTGAGAGATTTGTGTTTAACCATCATTTTTAGCTCACCTGGACTCAGTCAGAATGAGTTTATGCAACTGAGTAGTGTCCGCCTAGTGAGTCAGTATGCAGTGAGTGAGTCCGTAAACACTGGAACCAAACAACACGATTCGATGAATTTGGCCACAAGCTTCATATTCTGACGCCTAACGAAGGTTTGTTGACCGCATCCAAATCTGCGCTTCATAAACCAAGTTGAAATGAGGCCTACAACGCTAAAAATTGGCTGCGCTAACCAAAAACATGAAACTGATAAACATGATCACTGCAATCAAGCATCGAGAGGATTCCATTCAACCGATCACGTGACTAGATTTTGCACTTGTGAACAAATTTACGATATTTTTTGGTCTTGGTATGACTGCAAGTCAAACCACCGACTTCCCGACACCCAGCGCGCCGACACTCCAACCATGAAGCCACCGAATACTTTTCTTTCTCTCGAAACTCGGGCAGAAGCCGGGTGATGAATGTCTCCAGAGGTCCCAGCGATGAATGGTACCCCTTCCCTGCAGGGTCAGTTGGTGCGTGCCGGAAGCGGAATTTGTCATTTCCAAGTTGGGGATTGGTCAGGGTGGGGATTTGGAGCCTCAGCGGTAGGATTCCGAATGGCCTCGCCTGGCATTGGTGGGTGTCGTACCAGAGGAGATTATGAGGCTCAGCCCATGATTCGTGGAATGCCTTTGGGTTGCGATTGTTGAAACAGGCGGGGGGGAGGATGAAATGGGGTGGACAGTAAATAATTATTATGATTAACACAACAGTTTAAAACTGTTCGCCATTTTGTTATTCGCAAACAATCAGGCTCATTTTATTGGTTCTTGGGGGGGGGGGGGGGGGGTTAACATGTTGTTGTAATCTTACTTTTTAAAGGCAGTGAGTGACCCTTGCGTATGAACCAACCGGTGACAAGCGCTCCTTGTCGGCTTGTGGGAGAAGGTTTTACGTTTGACTCATTCAGAGTCTCGGCCCTGACGGCAGCGGTAACTCCGGTGTGGATCGTCCTGACCGGGTGGTTGCCAATCCACCCAACAGTACTTTATTGGTTTGGGAAGCATGTGAGTTGTTGCTTGAAAGACAATATGTATCAGACGATCGTTTGACAAGTCGTTCCCCTTTCTCATTTCTGATCTGTCGTATTGTAATTTGTTACGATCTTGGCACCATTGAGATCAACTTCAGGTCCCCGTACGCTCAGTTATTTCGTAAGTAAATGTGGATAGAGTAGCTCCCTTGTCCCCTATGTCTAAATGGAATTAAGTTGTACGTGTGCTGCGAAGTTAATTTTCTAGAAAGATTTTAACCCCACAACATACAAACCTTCTGCTCGCGCCATTGTCCGCGCTCTTCGCGCTGCGCTCGCCGGCATATGCGGGTAGTGCGCCGTGGGCCGAATCCATTCCCCAGGCGGTTGTGGATTTCGCACAAATATGGTCACGAAGCGTTATCGCTCTGGTTGTGGCCTAAATTATGGTACGGAGCGCTTCGTTGCTGGCTCGCGCACAAATAAGGTTATGCGTATTTCCGCCCAGATGGCGACTCGCGGACCAAAGCCGGGGCAGGTCCTTTTCAAGAAGGCAAGAGCCGACACGCCGTTCCACCCAATGGGAGCAGGCGACGGGCGGAGTGGACGCCGGCCCCAAAAAACGACGGGAGAAGATTTGATGATTGCGTCCCGTCTGCCGAGGGCTCTTCTGTCTGGGTCGTGGGACTGACTGCATCCGAGCGTCTCGTCTGGCGCATTACAACAAGCGGTCGACCATCTCATACCGGTCGGAAATAAAATCACCTCGTCTCGCCTCCTCTTGGTTGGCTGCCCCTGGTCCGTTCTTATGGCGTCTGGTGCTCCGGGAAGGTGCGGTCGTCAGTCGCGCATGGCGAACGTGCCAGTAGCCAGCACGTTCTGCTTCCCTCAGCTCGTCTTTCACTCCCGACTGAGGGCAATAAAGACCTCGAGGTCCATCGTCTTTCTGGGGGTATTTGTGTGTGCCGTGCCTGTCCTCTAAGTTGTAATTTGTTTAAGGAATTGCTTGTACATGTGATTCCCTTCTTTATTCGGATAACTCGCCCCCTTACGTGCCTCCCCTTGTCCCCGTATTATTGTAAATAAATTTCCCTCTTGTCGAATGTTCCCAGCTCCTTCCCTGTCATTTTTTTTTTATGGCTAGCACGGTGCGGGTGAGAAATAGCGAGGCAGTTAAATTGTTCATTTGGACGACGGGCTTGTAACATCCGCTCGGGTTACCACGCGTTCGTGGGCACACGGTAATGGCTCGTTCCCGCTCGAGTCTGCCGAGGGCTGTTGAATTCCCCGGTAGCTTTGCGCGTGGTAATTAGGTATATTGAAGTTTGGCAATTAACCCTACCCCAGCGTCGTCGAATTATTGGCGATTATTGGTCCTGTAAGGACTTAATGCCTTTCGGACTTATCGAGGTCACGACGCTAAATTCCGGGTGTTGGTGGAGCCGACTCTTACTGCTCCCCTAGCGGTCGTGCTCGCACGATAACTTAATTATGTACAGCGATGAAACAACAGCTTTGTAAAACCACAGATGGATTATTATATTATTTGTTATTTATTTATTTATTTTGTGGATTTTTTTTTTTCATTTGACTTTTTAGATTGGAAAAAAAAAGACTGTGAGAATGTTCGAGGGTGCTGAGAAAAGTGCGTTTGTGTGTGTGTGTGTGTGTTGTGTGTGTGCTGGGTTGTGAGTGTATTTTAAAAAGGAAACTTGAAGGTGCAGCGGAAATGATAGGTGAGGGAATGCACGAAGTGTGAGGATGCCAACCAGATGTTCTGTAGTGGAGCTTGGTTTCGGCTTGGCTCCGTCCCACCCCTCGCCAAAGCCTTCGGCCCGCTTCTCGCTCGTGATGACAGTTCCTGAGTAAAAACCAGTCAAAGGGGCGACAGTGCCAAGAAACCTTCAGCGGCAAGCCTCCCAGAGCGAGTGACCAGTGGTCCAATGAGAAGGAAGAGATGAGCGAGCGTGCCGACCCGAAGAAAGAGAAAGAATGTCCCGTCGAAAAAAGACAGAACAAACGAACGTCCGTGCTCAGTAAACCAGTGTGCGGCGCCCTTGAAAGAACAACGTCAGGGTTCGCTCTTTTATAAGGCGCCCTGGAAGGTTCAGAAATGAGTTAAGAAGGAGCCAAGTTAATCCGCTTGCAACCTCCGTTTGCAGACCTTTGGAGCCCCCCCAGCGCAAGTTTTGTTTGAGATTGGTAGAGATGACGACCGACGGCCATTGCGTGAACAGACCCTAAATCCGGGCCGGCTTCCCCTGCCTCACCATCTTATTCAACTTTGACGCCGTGGGAAACAAGTCTTCAAGATCATCTGGAACTCCTCGTTGAAGCTGGGTTCTATGGGTCTAGTCACTTCGCCAACTTCGTACAGGTTGGTGGTCTCCTTACACACGGGTCCCCACCCATTCGGGGGGGGACCCCCCCCTGTCTGGGTGAAACGACCTAAAAATACAGGATCACTGCTCACGTACACTCACATTTGTTCCCTCTTTTGCTCGCCTCTGGACCGCTTCCCAGGCCTCTTCAATCTCACTCGTTGCCCTCTCGGTCTTCAGGCACTGTTCACACAACAGTTAGATCTTCCCCAATTCACAACCATGATATTTTGTCCGCCTCTTTAACACCCACACTCCACACCCCTCCTCCTTACAAATTTCCAGTTTTCCTCCTGAAAGCTTTTAACTTCTAGATCCAGCTTGTCACCTCAATCCATTCCCTCCCCTGTCCCCCATTGCTCCACCACACCCATTGTTTGTCTACCTCCCTCTGTCTTGAGCTTTCGGCTGTCGCTGTTGATTTTCCCCCCCCCTCTCTCTGCTGTTATTTTTGTCCTGCTGCGTCCTGATCTGTACTACGATTACGAGCTCTTCCACGAGCCTTGGAGATGTCACATCTCAGTCTTTCTGGATTCAACTCTGTATAACCTTGATAGATCACAGGACCAATCATTTTCAAAATTAATCATTGTTCTCACCCTTCGCCAAGTATGACATCCTTCAGCCACGCTCGCTACCTGCCATCAAATGTAAAATTCAAAGCTGGATTTCTATCTTGCTGCCCTTGTACAGTCAATGCGTTGTTCATCAATGAAACCCTCTCCTATCCTCTCCCACTGGAGGCGGGTACACAAGGAAGCACCTTGAAGCCCATGCAAGTTTGTTCATCTTCTCATGATAAAAAGAACTCTCCGTTCCCTGACAACCCCCACTCCGTTTGCCCTGACAACCTCCTCTCCGTTGCCCTGACAACCCCCACTCCGTTGCCCTGACAACCCCACTCCGTTGCCCTGACAACCTCCTCTCCTGTTGCCCTGACAACCCCCACCGTTGCCCTACAACCCCACTCCGTTGCCCTGACAACCCCCTCTCCATTGCCCTGAAAACCCCATCTTCGGGAAAACCCCTCGGAATTAAATCCCAGTGTAAGTGAGCATTTGCTAATAACAACCAACAACAACAACCTCCCTCAACGAAATAAACCCCTTCAGAAAATCAGTAATTGTCAAGCACCTGTTTGTTGGGAATCTAACGGTTGTGGGAATGACGCAATACGGACAGAATAATTAAATTATATGTTTGTTACGGTAAACCAAATTGAATTCGAAAAAAAAGCGCCAATCGAAATAGAGAGATCAAATGTAACATCTCAACAAACAAAATCAAACTCCGGCATCGACCGCATGAAGTCCTCTCAAACAGTCATTCATCAAAAACAAATAACGATCAACAAAGGTGAATGAATAATTTGGGACGTTTGCAGAAGTTCACCGTAAAAACTCGTCTTGGGGCTGTTTGTCGTACGCCAGGGCCAGCAGCCGAATGCTCCGGACCAGTTGGCCGCAGCAAGCCGTTAAGGCCTCGTCGTTCGGCACCAATCATTCTCACCAATGGCTGCCAAGATGAACAGACCGAGATTATTGAACATTTTTTATTATCTCTGACCACCTTTGTTTAGCTACACACACATCACGTGCTTATTTAACCATCCTGGAGATCTCCAGAAAACAAAGTGTTCAGACGTCTCCATCATCAATCAGCAACTATTGTTTCAGCGAGGTGGCCTCAACATCCAAGATTAATGCACCCGCCTAGGTGATGGAAATGTGCGAATGACAACCATCGGGATCGGTGGTTTGTACCAGCCTACCCAGCGGTAGTTACACCACCCACCCAAGAAGGACCTTAAGAAAGGTGTGCCATTTTCAGTCTCTTGAGGTGGGGTGTCGAGCTTTGTCTAACAAAGGGAGAGGGTGTGGGTAGTAGGAAACGCACTTGTGTGTCTATGGGGTGTTCCCGTCATCCACATGCCGTACATAAAATATATTAATTAATGTGTGGGCCATGATTAATAACGGGCCTGAGAGTAATCATTTACAGTTATTCCACATTGCTATCTGAGCACCGAGCTTTTACGACCACGTACTTTCACAGCTCGTTCGTGAACATCATTAAGCAGTTTTGTGGATCTTTTGAAAGCTGATAGAGGACCTGTGCCGTAGAAAGGTTCACGTCTTGTAAGGGTTGATTTCAGGTGCTCCACGAGTGGAGCCACCACTCCTGCTTGCCGAACGCCGAGCAGTTGTCACCAAAGGCACAACAGAAGCAATGGCGTCAGCCAGGTGTTTCCGCAGAAGATCGTCGGCTCGCATGCAGGATCAGATACACACAAGGAACTTTGGCACAGGAGGGGCCATTCGGCCCGTCACGCCTGAGCTGCACAACCCCAAGTGTTCATCATCCTCCACCACAACAAGGTACCGACTACCCACAAATCCTGCCAATATCCCTTGATCCCTTTATCTCCGGTTGCATCGATGCACATACAGTATCTCATTCCCATTTAAACCTATCCACCCCTCCACTGCCACGACCTTTCCGCGGAGACCATTCGATGCATGTACCACTCTCGGTAAAACCTTCCCCCTCCTTGCACCCATGGACGTGGACAATTCCCCTGTCTGTCATCAAGCGTCATTACAAGTTTTGGGCCCCGCGAACTCTGATGTATTTGGGTGCCTCAGTCATTCGTCGTGTTTGTGTCTGAGGCCTTAAGGCTTAGGTTATTAAGATTCCTTGGTCGCATGGTCTGTTCAAAGGTGGTATACGTTCGATGATCGCTTGTTGTTGTATCTACGTGCTTCTGTTCATCACCACAAAACTCATTTGCTGAAGCGACTTTTTTTTGGGCCAAATTGCCTCCTCTTGTGTCTAACTTTCCTTCCATCATGAATGTATTAAATGAAAACTTAGTTCTCGTCTTCACAATAGAGAAGTTGGTGTTTGCACCTTCATCGAGCCAACTTGTGAGTTTATCTGTTGGATTGATTGATTCTCATAGATCAGGCCAGATATTGATAAGATCTGTGACTTGTACAGGTACCATGTAAACCTGTGCTACCTGTTCCATGGTCGGTTGTCGGCGACTGAACCGACTCCCCACCAGGTTTTCTGGTAGGATGGTGTATGTTATGGACACCGAAGCAGGATTAATAACAAAACCTGTCAAAGGGCGGAGGAGCTCCTTGTGAGCTAACAGCCATCATCCATATCTAGTGCCCAACTGTGTCTGCGGACGTCCTCCTGCAGTTGAGTTACTTCTTATTAGGTTGGGTGCAGGATTGCACTCCGGCCACGGTAAAACCCTTCATTCCGCAAAACATACCACAAATGAATCTGAAAACCCACTCCGTGTGAGTACCTCCTGTGCTGCTCCCCTCCGCAGGGCAGCTCACCGGATGACGATTGGGCAAAGCTTCGGGACCCCCACTCTTTGATGATAGGAGAAAACCCGGGCAACCTTCCGGGTTCAGATTGCGGGAGAGTGTATCGGGGTGGTGCTGAGTGTCGTCCACCAGATGGCGGTCTCCTTGGGTTAACCTGAGGCGGTCCCTTAAGGTGGGTGTGCTGGAATATGCTATCCTGAAGAGAGGATGATCACCTGTGTGTTATTATCTGAGCTCAAGCGTTTTGGCCATCAGTATTTTTTTTTTTTACACATTGTCGAGCGCTCGCAGAAGAGCTAACATAGGAAGAGAATTTGGTGAGCAGGCAGGTGCCAGACCATGTCAAAACGCACGCGATATGTCAAGGAGATGGCTCTGATTCTCATGTCTGGCATTGAGTACCTCCATCCATTGTGGGAGAGCAGAAGCAGCTTATCCAGGTAGAGTGACCTGGTCTGAAAACAATTGATGATCGGAAATCAAGCCATTGGAGAAGAGAAGGGTTTCATGTCCTGAAGCGATGATGGATTCCATAACCTTGCTGATGATTGGGAGAGGCTGATTGGTCTGAAAGTTGCAGGGATCTGTTTTTGCACCTTTTTATTGTTTACTGATTTCCAAGCAGACGGCAGATGACCTTGAGCAAACGAGAGGGTGAGTAGAACAGAGAGAGGGTGGGCCAGAGCAGAGAGCAGGTTTTAGGACACGAGGGCTGATGCAGTCTGGACCGGATGCATAATCTGAGTCGAGGTTTTGACAGCAAGCTCTCCACCTTGTCAGGAGAAAGGACACAGACGTCCAGGAACAGTTGGGTGTGACTGGGTAAGATGGGTACAGAAAGCGATGGGTTTCGGACACAAGATTTAGAAGCAAACACCGAGTTTATGCATTCAGCCTTTCACGCGCTGGTATCAGCAGTGCGGCCATTTGAGGTAAAGGAGGGGATGGAGGGGGAACATACACCAGAAACAGACTTAACCAGACACCACCAAATTTGGAGGAGGTGGAGAGGTTTGAAAGTTCAGATTTGAGATTAGAAAGATGTTGTTTTCTAGGTCTCCCGAGGTAGGATACACACTTGTCCGAGCTTTATGGAAGAACTGAGATTACCCTCCAGTTGGTTTGCTTTCCATGAAGCAGTGGCAAGCTAAAATTTCAGGGAAATTTGTCAAAATCAGATCCAGCATTGATGAGAACCGTTGGTTGAGATCCCGGTCGGGAAATTGACCGATTGAGTCAGTTCGAATGAGTCGCAGAAGTCTTTTGCTGAAGTGCCATGGCAGGTGATGGAGGTACGCACACCCAACCAACTGGCTGATGGCATTGAAGTCACACATCTGAGGAAGAGAGAGTTTGGATGAGGCATAGAAGTTGGTCCATGGTTTCGGATAGTTGAGTGTAAATGGAGTCATCACTGTTTGGTGGACGGTTCAGTACACATAAAACAAGAGGTGGTAGTGGAGGGGAATCCGTAGCCAGAGGTTTCCTGGGGGAGAGAGGGAGTGAGGCAGTGCATGGAGAGTGAGGAATAGAGTCTTTGATGAAGAGAGCAACTCTCCACCAGGACGAGGTTGAGGTCTGTTATACCGGAGGAAGGAGTAACCAGGTAGAGATACTCGGCCAACTCGGAGTCAAAGACGTCTTGAGGAGGAAAGCTTCTGTGAAGCAGATTATGTCTGGTTTGTCAGTGTCAACCTGTTGGAAAGATATGTCAGGTTTGAGCGAAGGCGAGATATTTGAGGTCCACACTGTTGAATGAAAAGGGAGGGGAGGAGGTTTGGGTGCAGGGGAGGGGAGGGTAGGACAAGGGAGGTGGGGGGGGAAGAGAGGTTGTTGAAGAGTGTGGGGGATTGCAGAAGAGCTGGGAGGGAAGCCAGATGAGGAGGAGAAAAGGCTCTGTGGTGATGGGTTGAGGTACAGTGGGAGTAATAAGAGAGGGGCAGAAGGCAGTTGAGGATTTGAAGATGTGGAGTGATGAGATGGAGGTGAGAGGTGGGGGAAGGAGGCAGCTTTTGGAGAGATGGGGGGGCAACTTGAGAAGGGTGAGTGAGGGGGGGTGAATGGTGGGAGAAGGAGTGGGGAGAGTTGAGGGAGAAAGGTGAGGGTGAGTTTTTGAGAAAAGGTGAGAGGGAACCTTGAGGGGGGAAGAGTGTGATGGTTGCTTTGAGAGGGGAGGGTGAGAGGGTGAGTTGGCATGAAGGTGGAAAAAATTATTATTGATGGAAAGCGAATTTCATAGCAAACTGGGGTTTTAAATTTTTTAGTTCAAGAAGTGACATGAAAGACATTTTTTGAGGGATGTAATTAAGGCGAATTCAGAAAATGGAGAGAAGAAACCTGAACAGTTGGATTTTTGACATGTTATGAAGGAAAGGTCGAATTGAGAGCAGTCTGTTTAATTAGAAGAAGAGTCGTGAATTATGATACATTTATGAGAACCACCAGTGTGGAAGAGAAGATGAAGCATTTGCGACCGTTTTTTATTATTGTTATTATTTTTAAGAAAAGGATTTCCGTGTAAGGCCGTGGATATTTTTCATGCTCCACACGATTTGAGCCCTACATTTGACAGTGGCTGGATCGTTGGAGACGGTGGCCGCCGGGTTGGTGCGGTAGCGGAGACGGTGCCGTCGAGTTGGTGCCGGTTGCGGAGACAGTGGCCATGAGATGGGCGCCGGGTAGCGGAGACGGTGGCCGTGGAGATGGTGCCGGGTTGGGAGACGGCGCCATGGATATGGGTGCCGGTGTAGCGGAGACGGTGGCGCGGGTTTGGTGCCGGGTACGGAGACGGTGGCCGTCGAGTTGGGTGCCGGGTTGCGAGACAGGTGGCCTGTGAGATGGCGCCGGGTAGCGGAGACGGTGGCCGTGGAGATGGGTGCCGGGCTTGGGGAACGGCGCCAGGATATGGGTGCCGGGTTGCGGAGACGTTGGTCGTGGAGATGGGGTGCCGGGTAGGGAGACGGGCGCCATGGATATGGTGCCGGGTTGCGGAGACAGTGGCCGTGGAGATGCGTGCCGGGTCGCAGAGAGGTGGCTGTTGGAGATGGTAGCGGCGACGGGCGGCCTGGAGAAGGGCGCCGGGGTAGCGGAGACGGTGGCCGTGGAGATCGGGTGTCAGGTAGCAGAGATGGTGGCCGTCGAGATGGGTGCCAGTAGCGGAGACGGTGGCGTGGAGATGGGCGCTGGGCAGCGGAGACGGTGACCGTCGGAGTTGGGTGCCGGTCGCGGAGACGGTGGTCGTGAGATGGGTGCCGGTAGCGGAAGCGTGGGCCGTGGAGATGGGTTGCAGAGATGGGGCCGTGGAGATGAATGCGGGAGCGGTGGCCGTGGAGAAGGGCGCCGGTAGCGGAGACGGTAGCCATGGAGATGGGTGTCAGGTAGCAGAGACGGTGGCCTGGAGATGGGCGCCGGGAGGGAGACGGTGGCCGTGGAGATGGGTGCCGGTTGTAGTGGAGACGGTGGCCGTGGAGATGGGTGCCGGGTAGCGGAGACGTGGCCGTGGAGATGGGCGCCGGGAGCGGAGACGGTGGCGTGGAGATGGTGCCGGGTAGTGGAGACGCTGGCCGTGGAGATGGGTGCCGCGGTACTAGCGGAGACGGTGGCCGTGGAGATGGGCTGGGGTAGTGGAGACGGTGGCCGTGAGATGGGTGCCGTTAGCGGAGACGGTGGCCGTGGAGATGGGTGCCGGGAAGCGGAGACGGTGGCCGTGGGAGATGGTGCCAGGTTAGTGGAGACGAGCTGGCCGTGGAGATGGGTGCCGGTAGCGGAGACGGTGGCCATGAGATGGGTGCCGGGTAGCGGAGACGGTGGCTGTGAGATGGCGCCGGGAGCGGAGACGGTGGCCGTGGAGATGGGTGCCGGAAGCGGAGACGGTGGCCGTGAGATGGGTGCGGGAAGCGAGACGGTGGCCGTGGAGATGGGCGCCGGGGCGGAGACGGTGGCCGTGGAGATGGGTGCCGGGAAGCGGAAATGGTGGCCATGGAGACGGTGCCGGGGAGCGGAGAAATTTTCATATACATCATGCATATTTATGTACTTATGTTTTTAAACAAGTTTTACAACTCTTCTTGTTGTTTACATTAAAAACTCAACGGCAATTCAAGTTGAAAGGATCAGCTGGAAGGTTGGGTACGTACGGTGCCGGTCAGCTTGGCCAACAAGGGACTGTATTGAAGTCTGTCATAATGTTCAGATTGTTCTGGTTTTGGCATAATAGCGATAACGGCACACGCTGCGCCAGACATCACGATGGTCGGAAGTCAGGAGGTGTACAAGGATTCGGTAGACCTCCTATGAAGGAATGCACCACCTCATCCGATTCCTGCGTAACAGAGACACACAGCCTGGGTTGAGTCATGCGGTCTTGTGAAGCGTTTCCACTTCTCACAAAGCATGTCAAGGTTTATCAACAAGACACGGTGTTTTAGTGGTGGTGTTTTAACGTAAATCACTGGGAGTGGTTCCTGTGCAAGGAGGTTGTAGTTTTGAGAATGGGTTTTTTTTTCCTGAAAAAGACCGCGTCACAGCAGAAGCAAGATGTCCTGTAAGGTAACAGGTGTTTGTAATCAACACTGAAATCAGGAAGAACACGCCCAGAGCTTGCTAGAGTGAACAGGTGTACTCTCCGATTTGAGTATTGACTACAAAACACCTGTGAGATTACAGGACATCTATCTTCTGCTCTGATGTTGCCTGTTGCAGGAAGAAAAAAAGGGAAAATAATTTCGTTGGAATATGTATGTGTTGTTGTATGTATACATATGTAATACAAAAACATACATCATCAAGAAAGTTCCACTCACATCCCTCACCTGTGAATGGAGGGAATCACCAATCAGCTTCTCACCTAATCAACTCAACCCAAGTTCCTGGGATTATTTAACTTAAATTGATCTTCCATGCACTTCCAGCTGAAGAAGCGCATTAAAGCAACAAGAAGGCCGATACAAGGTAAGCGCTTTGCTGTTTCAAACCCTTCCCAGAGTTCCTCCCAGCGATAAACATGTTCACAAATAGTACACACGTGAGAATCCCAATGCTACACACTCCCTCAAGCTGCCGGACCGGATTCATCGCTTTTTGGCGAATCACCAGCGATAGCGCAGACAGCATTGCATACCAATGCATGTACCACGTGCATGTACCCTCCAAGTATGTACATGTGCATCTGTCAAAAGCAGTCAATATATAAATAATAAAGAAAGACCCACCCACATCTCTCACCTGTGAATGAGGGATAGCCATCAGCTCTCACCTAATCGACTAAACCCAGGTGGCGAGGATTATATTTCTAAATTGACACCTCCTTGCCAGTTAACGTCCATCAGAGAGACGGCAACACATGATGAATCACCCTGCCTGTGAAACACCAGCATGACAGTTTATAGCTGGGTCAGGATTCGAACCCACAATAGACAGCTTAGAGCAAGTGTGCATACCTCCGCATGCTTTTTTTACAACTGAAGAAGCCCATCCACCCCCACAGACGTCTATGGGTGGTGTACGGCATTGTTTTGTATGACCCGTTTGAATGGGCTATTCTGACGTACCCAATTTCGTTCATTCCTGCACTTATGCCAGCATAAGGCGATCAATCCCCCCTGCCCCACTTCCCTCAAGTCCCCCTATCAAACTCATGTCCCTTCCCCTCCCCACTACCCCCCTCTCTTCCCCATCCTCCTCGTTCTGTCCACCTTCCCAGAGTATATAGTACGGGTAGTGAGGCCTCTGTCTCCCCCCACCCTCCCATCCTTTCACTCCCAACTCCCTTACTTGCCCCCCTTTCCTGTCGGCTCCCCCACCCCTTTCCTCGCTCCACCACCCTTTACTCACTCCCCCTTCCCTCCCCTCCCCAACTTAATAATCCCGCACGTAAACTCACATATTACAACAATAAATGTCAGTGTGGTTCCCTTCATCAGTCCGTCAGTCCGTCCGTCTCTTGCATAACTCCAAAACCATGAAACCTCATGGCCCAAACTTTGCATGCATTGCTAAGGAACTTCAAGGTGGGGCATGAACGAAAATTGGTGTTTGGTAACTTTAAACACACCTTTTAAAGATAATTTAGGGTGTTCATCACCGAAAAAAAACAAAATGTCTGCGAAGATGGCGGCAAGCCAACTTGGTTGTCTTCGTCAGCTCGCAAGAGTTTTTCAGCCGCCATTTTTTTGACCTGTTCAACAATGCTTGGCTTGGAATAGGCCACAATTGTTTCTTAACGATAGTTTTTTTTCACTTTCCTCAATTTTTTTTTTGTGTACATTGTCGAGGCTCATATGAGGGGGGCATGAGATAAGATGGGCGGGAGGGAAGGACCAAAAACAGTGAAGAACAAGAATTAGAATCTGTGAGAGGAGAGGATTGGGCGGGGAAACGGGAATAACAACATGACATACGGGACTTTCAGGACCTTACACTGAGAGGAACTTTTGGAAGGAAGGCAGAATGAAGGTGGTTGGGTGGATTAACGGGGGAAAAAGATCGTGGTTTTGGTAGGGAAGATAAGAGGTGTGTGTGCAACAGATGTTTTGAAGACCTCGAGGAAGAATGGCATTGGAGGAGTGTGAGAGTTTATTTCCAACAGAGTGGGGAAAAGAGTGAAGGTGAGCAGTGATCGTGATTTTGTAGGTTTTACCAGAAGGGGGCTGGCTGGCGGCCTTGACTGCCCTGCGGCAAATTTGAGGGGGGGGGCATACGCAGACAGAGCGTGGGGGGGGGAGGGGAGAAGACCGGAGAGGAGATGGTAGAAGAAGAAAGACCACCGACCTGACTGCATAAGAAGAGTTGGAGGCCCACAGACTCAGCCTCACCAACAGGGAGATTACCAGTGATCCTAAATGCCTTGGTTTCCATAGCGTGAACGAGAAAGAGTGAAGGCAGGAGCCACCAGCCCAGAGGGGAGACCAGTACTCCATTCCGGCTGTGGAGAAGCTTGTAATGGTCAGGAGCCTCAGGTGGCCGAGGAAGGACCTTGCACGACGGAGATTCCCAGTCGGTGACTGGCTTTGGAGGCCAGGTGGAAAATGTGGCTTTCCCAGGAAAGATCATGGCAGATAGTGAGACACAGAAGCTTGAATGAAAGGACTTCTACAAGAGGATCGGTGTGAAAGTGGATGGTGGGGTTTTCCAAACGGTCCTTTCGGAGAGACATAGTGAGAGTGTGAAATTTGTCAAGATTGAAAGACATGTTCCACGTGTTGGACCAGTTTGTGATTTTACTCAGATCTGCAGAGAGCGAATAAGCTGCTGCTTGCCGGTCTAAGGGATGACAGATGGTACGGCAGAGGGTTGAGTCATCAGCAAAGAGATAAAGAGGATTTTCTCGAGAGTCAGAGAGATCATTGATGAAAAACACAAAAAGAACAGGGCCCAGAACACTGCCTTGAGGAACTCCAGCCTGGACAGGAAGAGGGGATGAGAAACTCCATTTAGGGCCACACGTTGCTGCGACAGGAGAGGAAGTCTGCGAGCCATGAGTGGAGAGGCCTTGGATACCAAAGGAAGAGAGTTTGGTGAGCAGGGCAGGGTGCCAGACCGTGTCAAAAGCACACGATATGTCTCGGGAGATGGCTCTGATTTAATGTCTGGCATTGAGAACCTCCATCCATTGTTGGGAGAGCAGAAGCAGCATATCCATTAGAGTGGACCTGCGTCTGAAACAAATTGATGATCGGAAATCAAGCCATTGGAGAAGAGGAAGATTGATGTCTGAAGCGATGATGGATTCCACTTGCTGATGATTGGGAGAAAGCTGATTGGTCTGTCGTTGCAGGGATCTGTTTTTGCACCTTTTTTTATTCAGAGTGGTCATGTTTCCTGATTTACAAACAGATGGCAGATGACCTTGAGCAAATGAGAGGGTGAATAGAACAGAGAGAGAG